>DF357400.1:20813-63659 GCA_000787875.1 Solanum virginianum | reverse complement strand
GTTCAAACTTAACTCCGGTTCGGAAGGAGGGGGAGCTTGTTTTCATGGACAGAAAGCTAGGGATGATGGGCCTTGAAGGCCCAAAATGCTCGCATAGTATATCAAATAAAAACCTTTTGGGCCTATTGAAGCCCATAGTCGAAAGAAGAATTTTCACAAATAGCTATCAATAAGTATTTTAATATATTTCTAAGCTACAATTTGTCTAATTATGATCTATAGTTATAGTTTCATTTGCTATGGATGTTTCTGTTTGTATAATTTTCTGCCAATATATAATCCATTTGTATAATTCAATACTAAAATACAAACATGGTAAGTAGTTTCTTTGCAATTAGTATTTCCATTTGTATAATTCATTGTCAATATACAAATATGTTTATGTAATTCGCTGTCAATATACAAATTCTAAAGTGGCTTGTAGCAGCTCGGACGAAACATTGGTGGCAACTATAGCTATGGTAAATAATTAAGTAGTATATATTTGCTTAGTCGCATAATTTTAGTCTAGTTTGAAAAGTGAATAGTGGACTCAGCTATTCCCAGCTCACTTTTAGAACTCGTACACTACGATGTTATAAGCAACGTAACAACTATAACATGCCTATTCAGTATAATTTGACAAGTGAATCTGAGAAAAGATAAGATAGTACACAATTACGTAGACCTTATCTCTACTGTTGTGGGGATAAATATGTTATTTCTGATACACTCTCAACTCGAAAAAGAGTGCATACAAGCATTAAGACAATATTACAAGTTGTATTATTCTAAAATGATACTATAATATAAAATTCAACATTGAGAACAATGTTGTTGAAATAATAGCTACAAAGGTAGACCATTTCTTGAAAATTAATTTGGAAAAAAGAAATTGGTCCTAATTATGTAGACCAATTTTGATATGATGTTTTACTAACCCTAGAAGCATCTTTAGTGGAGGTTGATATACATATAAGTCTAATTATAATTAAATTTCAAATTTGCAATTAGGTTTTATTGCAATTTTATTAATTAAATTCCTCCAAATCATCCATGATCCCTTTTTTCAATTTCAATTTCAAAAGATAAAAGATAACATAGTTTAATTTGTTGACTTTCAACTTGTAGATTTTATTTCTTGTATAATTAACTAGCATTACATATGAACATATTTATCTTCTATGTTAGGAACTAATTAAATATTTCATTATTTGCTTTGACTTTTATGTTTGACGTATCATCAACAATATATATATATAGATATTTTATGCATATTAAGATTATGGTAAACTCTTCTTTTATCTATTATTTGACATGTGACTTTTTTACTACTATATTTTCTTTTTCTTTTTTTTACAAATTTTAATATGCTTTATTTGAGCTGAAAGTCTATCGGAAACAACCTCTTTATCTGTACAAAATAGAGGTTTTATCCCAGACTCGACTAGTAGAATTACACCAAATATATTATTATTGTTGTTGGAAAAGTTGAATTGATTTTTGCTTTTTGCATTTTTTGAATGTGAGCAAACCAAAGTTCATGTACCTTAAAAAAGGTTCAATAGGATTTAACAATGTTTGTTAGTTTAAACCTAGTTGGTTAGATTAAAAAATATGTCTCTTAATTAATTAATTAGTTACCTAATAAGTACAATTGTTAGAAGCTTGTTTTATTGACTAGTTAACTTACACCCATGTGGCATGGTCAACTACAAAGAGATGTGTTATCTTTGACTCTATAGATTTAATTAGGTTTTATAGGGTTGAAATTAACCTAAGATCACTACAATAATAATAAAAATATTAAGAAAGAAAATGAGGACATTAAGAATTAAAGAAATGTCACATAAGTGGGCTTAGGTAATTTTGTTTCAACATTGAATTATATGAATTCTTAAATGTATAGTGGTTCAAGTTGGTTAAAAAAAAGTCATAAGAGAATTTAATAGTTGATTTCAAGTTTGGATAAAAGAGAAGGATAAGATAGATTGATAAATACTATAAAAATAATATAATTAATTAAAGAAACTCCAATTCGTGTAATGGAAAATCGTTCTTTAGGCAGCTGATTGTCTGTTTGCTTCTATTAACTTATGTCGTGAAAATCCATCAATGAAATAATGAAATGAAGAGAAGAGTTTTTCCCATCCTATGAGCCCTGCGAGCTCACAAGTCGTCAGTAACTCGAAGGATTTTATCAACCAGAACGACATCCTTCTTTCTTTGGTTCACAGGCACATGAGGTCAAATTCTGATTGTTAGGAAAGTTGTATTATATTAGCAGTAAAGTGATACTCTATATTATATTAGATTAAAATACAAAAATGTCATGATATAAGCACTAATATGAATAAGTAGTACTAATTATTATAAAATCTTGTTGCTGCTTTTGGCAACAAAATAAATAAAAAATAAAAAATAAAAAAGGAATGTCTCCTGTTTGAATATTAATTAATTGAATATATTCTTGGCAAACTATTTTTGTGTTCATATATTAAGGCAGGCTTGTCATGTTCATACTTGACAAACTATTATTCCACTAAATCTCTTTACCTTTTTTATTTAATTAAAATTAATCAATATAGGATGAGTTTTCATAAAAAAAAATTATTCAACTTCATTTTAATCGATTCGATAAAGATATTTAAATTTAAAAAAGACAAAAAAGAAAAATATCTCAAGACGTACTTACTTAAGTATTTGTGTTAGTTATATTTATAAGGAAAATTTATATAAGAGACCCTGAATAACTTGTTTGAGCTTGCTTACACGTAGTTTATAAATAAATTTTACATCATTAATTGTTTGAATTTTTTTTTAATATATTGATGAGACTAAAATTAGAAAAGTGAAACATCATGCTTTCATCCTAAAAAAAGGAATTCCATTGGATATGTCTATATTCATAATAAGAGGATGTTATTACTATTGGGAATTGTCAAATCATTAAGGGGAATATAATTACAATTCCTTCCAATTAATATAATGCAAATGATTAATTTGATTGAAGAGGGGTGAAAAAAGAGGAAACCAAAAGAAATGATTAATATTAGAAGGACAAGTCATTTTTAATGAAACAAATATTAAAGGAGAAACTACCTTTGTTAGAAATTCATTCATTCCATATAGATTAATTCAATCCATACTTTTAAATAATTATAATCTTATCATTAGTTAAGAGTTTTTATCGTGCATTAAGAAGGATACACCTAGATATATGTGTTTCTGTTATCATATATCCTAAGAATAGAGAGAAGGCGAGTGAGATAGTTATGTATTTCAAATATATGCAAATCACACTACATATATATATATTTGTATGTATCTAGTATGATTTGCATGTATTTGTATGTGTCTAGTGTGATTTTGCATGTATTTGTATGTATTTATTGTGATTTTGCATGTATGTAGATACCAAATACATAGGAGAGTGACACAAGCGAAAGTGAGGTGAGCGACATTTATTTATGCATCTCAAATACATGTGATACAGTATATCTAGAACAAATTCCATCTAACTTTGACTCCATGTATTCCGAAATACATATATTTGAATGTACTCCATGTATTTGAATGACTTAAATTCCGTCTCAAATCAAATTAACTCTGAAGTAATTATTAACTAATAAGTCAACAGCCTATGTTATAGACTTATAGGTTCTTTGCTTAATGCAAAATGATATGGTTAATTAATCAATCAAACTATATATATGTGGAAGTTAAATAGCTATTGTGACAGATTTATTCATAAAATGTGTTAATCAATCCTTTAATCCAATAGATTATCCTTCTTCTAATCTTACCTATAATAACATATAAATAAAACTATTATGATCATTGAAAAAATAAGTTAATTCTTTTCATCATAATATATTATATATAACTAGAATTTACTAAAAAAAAATGCATCACAAGTTATGAAAACTATGGATTCATTCATTTTATAGTATTTTATTCTCAAATATTATAGTTAAAAAGTTAGATATTAAATATTGATTTTTTGAGGAACTAATTTAGTATGATATCTTATATGGTGGTTTAGTCAAAATCAAAAGGTGTTAAATGAGTTTAATTAACTCTTATTATATATCATAAAAATAATAATATCATATCCTATACTTCAATTTAAACTTTAAAGTTAAAAAAATAGGGAATTAATAAGTGTTCTTTCTTTATTTCCCTCAAACTATATATAAAGCCCTATCACTTCAGTACATATATTCACAACACTTCTTTCTCTCTATAAAACACTTGACAAAATCCATCATTTTTTAAAAAGTATATAATTTAATTGATGGATAAATTAATTCATCAAGGAAATAATATTGATAAAGAAATAGTTGAGCTTAGAAGAGGTCCATGGAGTGTTGAAGAAGATTTTATTCTTACCAATTATATTTCTCATCATGGTGAAGGACGTTGGAATTCCCTTGCACGTTGTGCTGGTAATTATTATTTTTTAATTGATGCAACTTATATATATTGACAGTACAATATAACTGTATTTATACTAGTTGTTATAATCACAATTTAACCTTTGGCAGATCGAAGGTCACTTTTCTTATTTTTCAGATGACTAACACTATTTATCTTTTTAAATTCACTTGTATGAATTTTTAGCTTGTTATTATCGTTAATGCATAAAAATTAAACTATATTTTAATAATACCGTCCTAATTAATCTCAATTCTAATCATGTTTTAAAGTCTAGAAACTTTATCAATAAGCTCCAATGATTAATTAATTGAATTTGTGACATGGATTAATTAAATAGGTTTAAAGAGGACAGGAAAAAGTTGTAGATTAAGATGGCTTAATTATTTGCGACCAAATGTTCGACATGGAAATATTACACTTGAAGAACAATTATTGATTTTTCAACTTCATTCTCGTTGGGGAAATAGGTATGTTCATTTGTAAATACGAATAACGTAAATAATTTTTTACACTATCAAAATATTCTATTGATCCTATGGTATTTTTTTATTCAACTAATAACGAGTTTATTATACTCCTTTTTTCATGTAGGTGGTCAAAAATTGCGCAACATTTACCAGGAAGAACGGATAACGAGGTGAAGAATTACTGGAGAACCCGAGTGCAAAAACATGCCAAACAACTAAAATGTGATGTCAATAGCAAACAATTCCAAGAGAAACTTCATTATCTTTGGATTCCAAGATTAATTGAGAGAATTCAAGCATCTAAACTTCTGAATAATAATTCATATGAAGCTCAACAACCTATTCTGAGAACAGATATTATTGAGCTCATGTCAACTCAACTGACGAACAACAACAATAATAATAATAATAGTGATTTAAGAACGAGCGTTACGACGGAGAATCCTAGCATGGCAACTTCATTAGAAAACTCAATTGAGACACAAGTTTCACCTAATCAAGATTATTATCAAGTTAATCAAAGTGATCATCAATTATGGTTTGAAGATTGTTATTACCAAGCAATGGATCAACAAAATAATATACAATTATGGATGGATGATGAAGATGTTTTCAACAATTTGTGCAACATTGAAGACATTTGGTCCTAATTAGACAGTAGTAAATTAAATCAACAATAATGTTTGAGTTTTGGCAAAAAAAAATTAGAGTGATAATTAATAACATTAAATATCAATAAATGTAAGAAAGCACATATAGAACAATTTGATCTTCTTCTTTTTAATTTGTCATTATTTGTAAAATTGCAAGTATAAATTGGTGGTAAAAATTATATTGTTGACTTATCTTCTTAAAGAGTTGTTTGTAAAATATTGTATAACTCAAACAAACTCTGTATAGGTTGTTGAACTCAACACTCAACCAATTAAATTATTTTCAATTTCAATAGATAAACATAGTTTGATTTGTTGACTTTAAACTTAGCAAATAATAAAAAGGGATAATTATTTGCATTGACTTTTGCGTTTGACTCATCAATAATTTTTATATACATATGCATATATATATATATATATATATATATATATATATATATATATATTATAAGAATATGATAAACTCTTACTATTGTTTGAATTGTTTTTGCTTTTTTGAATTGAGAGGAATTAGCTTACATGTTAAGAAGCAAATTACCAAAGTTCATGTACCTTAAAAAGGTTCAACTGGATTTAAGAATGCTTGTTTAGATTAAATAAACCTAGTTGGCTAGATTAATATCTTAATCTCTTAATTAACTAACTAATAAGAACCATTATTAGAAGCTTGCTTATTTGACTAGTTAACTCATAAAAATGGTCAACTACAAAAATGAGATGTCTTTGACTCTATAGAATACCTAGGTTTAATTTATAGGGTTGAAAGTTGAAATCTTAAATGACTATAATATAAAAATAATTAAGAAAAAAAACGAGGACATTAAAAGTGTTTCATAGTGGCTTAGGTTGCTAATTGCATTTACATGAATTCTTAAGTACAAGTTGATTAAAGGGTAATCAAGACATATATTATCTGTTTTTTGACATAACAAGCCTTAGATACTTTGGAGCAGCGTTATTGATGTTGAGTTCAAAAGCGCGCGTATCATGTGAATTTGTGTTCTGTTTTTTGGCATAACAAGCCTTAGACACTTTGGAGCAACATTATTAACGTCGAGTCCAAAATTAGAGCGCGCGTCTGATGTGAATTTGTGTTATGTTTAATAAAGTTTTTATATGAAGTGTTAAAGTACAAGTGGCTTAGGTTGCTAATTAAACATATATATGAATTTTTAAGTACAAGTTGATTAAATAGGGTAATCACGAGTAATTACGATTCAGGTTCATCACATATATATCTGTTTTCTTGGCATAACAAGCCTTAGAAACTTTGGAGCAACATTATATTAATATTGAGCACAAAAGCATGTATATCATCTGAATTTATGTTATGTTTAATAAAATTCTTCTACGTAGTTCATCTTCCTCAGCCCGCCTTGCATGATGAATATCATAAATATGGAGTTAAGGTTAAAAAAAAAAAGAGATAGGTTAACATATTCATAAAAGTATTTAAACAAATTTAATTAACAAATATATAAATAATTCATATAACTGATGTTTTTTTTCTTAAAAAAATTAATTTCAATGTAATTGATCTTAATTATTATTATTAGCGGCCGTAAAGTGATATATGTATGCAGGAGGAGAAGCAATTAGATTAATAAAATAGAAAAATGTCATTCTATTAGCACTAATGAATAGTAATAATCAATTGTTGGTGCTTATGGCAACCAATAAATAAATAAAAAGGGAAATTATTCGACCTTAATTTTGATGCGTTAGTATATTTTATTCAGGCGGAAATGACAATGAAAGAGTTGATTGGCATCATTGACTCTATTCCTTTCGTTTTTTTAACCACAAAAAAAAATGAAAAGAATAGAATCAATGATGCCAATCAACTCGATAAAGACGTTCAGGAATGAAAATACGTGTTTACCTAATAAGTATATGTGTTAGTTACATTTACGATCAAAAATGCACATTGAGATAAGCCAAAATACAAAAATGAAACTTCATGCTTTCTTCCCAAAAGAAAAATTCCATTGGCTTTGTCAATTCATAAGAGAATATTATTATTAGGGTTTGACAAATCATAATAAATCTTAAACCCTATTTTAGTCATATTTTCCTTTCACCATAGAATATTTAATGATAATTCTCTAATCTAACCCAAGATTTTTAGTCTATTGAAGTTTAAATTGTATTTATTATTTATTAAATTTGAATAAATTATTTATATATATTAAATAAAATTTTAATATTAATTTATTAAATTTTATTGAAATATGGATAAGATTAATACATGAAACTAGAAAGTCAATTTTTCCATCATGCATGACAAATTGGCTACAAAGTTGAATAGTCCACTATGTATTACTATAGTCAAAATTAACCAAAAGGTGCAAAACGAGTCATATTATGATATTATGTTGAGTTAAACTTTATAATAAAAGAATGGGAATTAAAATAAGAGTTTTTTTTCTAAATTATTCCCTCACACTATATATAAAGCCCCACAACTTCCTATTATCTCCAAAATACATCTCTTCACAACACTTCTTGTTTATCTTTCTCTCTCTAAACATCTATTTTTCTCTCTATATAACATAAGTAAAATTCATCAAACTTTTTTTTATTTTTTTTATTAATCAATCAATTTTGATGGATAGAATTTATCAAGAAAATAATATTGATCAAGAAGCAATGGAGCTTAGAAGAGGTCCATGGAGTGTTGAAGAAGATTATATCCTTATCAATTATATTTCTCGTTATGGTGAAGGTCGTTGGAATTCTCTCGCACGTTGTGCTGGTAAATAAATAATTTATTTATTTTATCTGTATATACATTTTTTTTCACCATCAATATATATATAAGTATTAATTAATTGTAATTTATTAAACAGGTTTAAAGAGAACAGGAAAAAGCTGTAGGCTAAGATGGCTTAATTACCTTAGACCAAATGTTCGACATGGAAATATTACACTTGAAGAACAACTTTTGATTCTTCAACTTCATTCTCGTTGGGGAAATAGGTATGCTTTATGTGATATTATTTTATTATGAATTCATTTCTTTCGAAAAAAATATATTATGATATTTGGAAATACCTAACTATTCTTATTGAGATTTTTTTTTACGAGTTTCAAATAAAGTCTTATAACCAGATCATTTTTGAGTGTAGGTGGTCAAAAATAGCGGAACATTTGCCAGGAAGAACGGATAATGAGATCAAGAATTACTGGAGAACTCGAGTGCAAAAACACGCCAAACAACTAAAATGTGATGTGAACAGCAAACAATTCCAAGATAAATTACATCATCTTTGGATTCCAAGACTAGTTGAAAGAATTCAAGCATCCAAAATTCTCAATAATAATTCTAATATCAAAGCTCAGCAACCCGTTCTGAGAACATGAGAACAGATATTACTGAGTTCGTGCCAATTCAACTGGCGAACAGTAACAACAACAATAGTACTTTAAGCACGAGCGTTACAACAGAGAATACCAGCATGACAACTTTATCAGAAAATTCAATTGAGGCACAAGTTTCTCCTGATCAAGATTACTATCAAGTTAATCAAAGTGATCATCAACTATGGTTTGAAGATTATTACCAAGGAATGGATCAACAAAATAATATACAATTATGGATGGATAATGAAGATATTTTCAACAATTTGTGCAACATTGAAGACATTTGGTCCTAATTAGAGAGTATTAGGAAATTAAAGCAACAACGATGTTTGTGTTTTGGCAATTTGTTTTGAGAGTATAATTAACTCTAAACATTAACAATTATAAGAAATCATAGAATATTTTATTTTTATTTGTCATTGTTTGTAAATTAGGGTTTAATGCAATTTATTCTCACATAGTTATGATTGGGCTTTAATGCAATTTATTCCCACAGTTTGCCATGATGTTATTTTAAGTTTAATTAAAAAATAATGCAACTTTATTTGTTAATAATCGACCTCTTGCCTTTCAGCAACAAAAAAAATTACGAGTGTAAGGTCTATATAATAATAATAATAATAATAATAATAATAATAATAATAATAATAATAACATATTTAGTGAATTTCACAAATAAAGTCATGAAAAAATAATATGTATACGTAGATTATATCCTCAACTTGAAAAATAGAAAGATTGTTCAGATACATTAAGATCAATACACAGATAAGATAAAATATAAATAAATATGAATACAACCAGAATGCTTATAAAACAAATATAGATACTAATGAAGTCAGAAAAAAAGTGTTTAGTTTAGCATAAACATACAATAATATTGACCGAGCAAATTGCTGTGTGAAGCATGATGAATAAGATCTATGGGTCCTTGCTATCTGAATCAATTCTGAATAAATAATATCTCCATTTGATTTTATTATTAACTCATTATTAAAGTGTGATCTGCACCATTTTCTCATATTAGCAATGTATAGCAATCAAGTTGGATCATTTTCATCTCGAGACCGTTTATCTTTTTTTCCATCAAGATAATATAACTTTCTATACACATGTACTTTATTAATTTCAACCAAATATCTATGTAATTGATTAAATTCTAAATATATTATGCTCTAAATTCTAATCATCTTTTGTGTCTACCATTTAATTTGACTCCCAACAATAGTTTACAATGTAAAATTTGATTTCCTTGCTCTACAAGACTAATTTATTCTTGTTGACTTTGACTATTGCGTTTGACTGATCAATAGTATAAAATAAATATTTATTTTGTTAGATTAAAATAGTAAACTTTTTATTTTTCTATTTTCTTGTTGAATTTTTTTCAAGTTTAATTTGTGTGGTGTTTTTTTTAAAATAATTTATTCGACTAATATTTTAAATTAAAGTGAATCAAATCAATCTAATATTTTAAAAATAAATTTTAAATATTGAAAACACGTACAATAAGTAGTATATGAGTTATAATTTTTTTCGTATTAATTCGATAAAATAGATTTTAAAAATATCAGTCACAGATCACATTAGGTGTGAGTCTTGAAAACCAAAAATTAAATAAATAAATAAATAAATACATTGAGGTCTCAAAGAAGCTAGATTGATCTATTATTTTAAGTAAATAATAATTAATAAAAACTAACTTTAGAAGCTTCTTAATTAGTTTGACTAATACGCACGCACGGTCAACTAACTACATTAGAATGAGATTTCTTTTGACTTTATAAGACTTGTATTATTTTGTAAAATATAATAAAATTTAATCAGGGTTAAAAAAATTAAAATAGAAGCTATCTTGTGAAAATATTTGGATAATTAATTAATATTCAAAATCAATATTTTTTTTATAATTATTTATTATGAGTTGATTTAACTATTTTGAATATTAATATATGATTTAAATAATTTAATGGTACACTTTTATTATGTAATAGGGAGTGTGGGATGAAATATGGCACGTCCCTATCGACATATTTGCTTCAGCAAGGATATTTTTAGAAAAAAGTTAAATTTATTTTATTTTAATTTAATTTAATTGGTGTATAAATTTTTTTGAAATTATGAAACACGCCTTTAATTATAATATTTAGTTTTTAATTCACATCCTTCAATTGTCGCTTTGTTATTTTGAGTGTTAGTAATATTTGTGTATATTTTGTAACTAATTTAAGTAAAAAATTAGTGATCAATCACAAAAAATATTTTAATTAACGACATCTGAATGAATCTTTTCACATTAGATTTGCACAAAAAAAGAAGATGATTTACTACCACACAAATATATATAAATAATTTATTAAACATCTAGATGAAGAAGAAGATAGAGATGAATTCTTATCTTATTAAAATAAGAAAAAATTACTCTTAATAGTTATTAGGAATTGACAACTCATCAATAAGAAATTTCCAACTAGTATAATACACATGTTATAACTATTGATTGAAATAGAAAATAGAAAGTGAGGGAATGAATCCAAAAGACTCATAAATATGTGTCGTGGTGAAATAGTTCAGAATCTCTATATATACTGTATTAGAATAATTTAAGTTTTTTCGTTTTTTTAATTAAAAGTTTCAATTTGAACCTATGTGAATAGATCGTAATATATGAATTTGAATTTATTTTATTATTAATATAAATATCAAATATCGAATAAAGAAAAAAGAAATAATACAAAAGGGTTCATGTCTATTTTAATTTGAAAAATTACAGAAATACACAGTTTATGTTTATAAAATTTCATATAATCCCAACTTTTTTAAAAAATTACAAAAATTTCTTAAATGATACAAAATTACAACATCTACTGATACAAATTACAATTCCTACTTCTCCATATATCATAGGTAAAATCCCTTAATATTTTTACCTTTCGATATGTATCACTAATTTCGTTTTTTGTATCAACAAGAAGGAATTTTTGATAATCTTTTTTTAAAAGGTTGATATTAATTGAAAATAGCTTCAAAAAGTATGAAATTCGTGTAAGTTATACATTTTAATTTACTGTTATGGACTTTGATCTTTTAATGGAAATGCCAATGAATCTAGACCTACTATATTCATCTTATTCATTATTCATTATCTTTAAAAAATAATTTTTGGTCATATTTTTCTTCATCAATTGATTTGATGTTTCATTAATTGACCAATCATAATTCCAAGTGATTTTGGACATAGTGAGGTTAAAGATGTCAAATTAATAAGTTGAGCTAAATTCGAATGGATTAAAATAGATTGAATTAATAAATGAATGAATTATTAATTTATTAAATAATTATTTAGATTATTTAATAATATGCTTAGACACAATTGAACGTGCAAATTCAATTACAATAATCAAATCAATGAAAATCATAGTGATCACTGTCTTTATAATTTTTAGCATTTTCATGGACATAAAATTTATTTTATTTTTATTTTAAAATATCTAACTAAATCCCCATGAATTGTATGCTAATTCTATAATATATATTATTACTTCATGTAGGGTAATATTACTATATATTTTATCACTTATTTTCTTCACTAATGTGAATTCTAATTGAAAAGTTGGATGATACATTGAACAATCAAATAAAATAATTAATCAATTAAGTCTTCAATAGGGGCCTAAAGCTATATAATACCAAAACAACACGTCTTAATAATTAAATCTAATAATGGTACTTATTAAAAGGTATATTAAAAATTAGTCCTATTGTTAAGTGTATTTTATAATTGGTAAACATTATAGGGAACATTAGTAAATATTTTAATCTTAAAATTATACTTTAAATGGTAAGCGTGCGTTTGAGTATTGAAAAGAAATAATTTTGGTGGGCTTACCCTTTTCCTTTATGTATTTTTTGTTTGTTTGTGAAGTTATATTCGATCAAAATATTTATATTTGTAAATAAATATTATGTGTATGTTACATAGTATTTTGAAGGTATATATTTAAGGTGGGTAGCCTATTTATGTCCATTTTCATTTTTGAGACAGCTTTTTTTTTCCTCTTTGAGCTAAGTAACAAATTGTCATTTACAAAAGAATTGTGGGTGCGAATAAAGTTTCATTTAAAATAAAAAATTTTTAAAGTTACACATAAAGTATAAGAATTTGTTCATAGTATGAGGTTTTTTAGAAAAAAAAAATGTATATTACACCATGTTAATTATAATTTTTTATTATTTTTGCTCAACAATTGATTTAAGAGACAAGTTCAAGGAAAGAAGTATAGAGATGAGCAAATGATAGTGTACAATCTAGTACAATCTAGCATTGTGTCAGGTTGTTACAAATGGTATCAGAGCCACTCCTGTGTCAGCCTTATCGATGTGGGGGCAAGAATTCAAGTAAGTTTACACAAATCCCGGTGAGGCGGGACAAACCTCAGTGGTGAGTCTACGCAAATTCCATGCAGTGGGGCAAACCTCAGCGAGGACGCTGGGTCCATAGAGGGGGTGTATGTAACAACCCATCTTGAGATGAGATGCCCACATCGGTAAAACCCAGGAGAAATACTAGGTATATAAGTAAAAGACTGATCTATACTGTGAGATGCTTTTTGCTTTTTGGGGTGAATCCAAAGAGACAAATTCGTGATGGTCTAAGCCCAAGAGTGGACAATATTTTACAATGTTAGGCCAGATCATTACAGATAACTACACCACCTTGATGATCATTTTGTTCAAGAATAAATTGTTGAATATGCAACACTATCAGATAATCACGAATCTCCCAAATTAATGGTTAAAAGAAAAAAGATTGTATATAAAATATAGAGATACCTCAATAATATAGAATGTTTTTTTTAAAAAAAAAAAAAAACAGAATAAACACTATTATATCTTATTAGAATATTTTGTAGGCTGCTTTTTAGACAATCAAAACGAAGGGCACAAAAAAAAAAACTTTGTATAGGTACATGTGGGAGGCATGTTTGTCTTCTAAAAGCAAAGCTTGCTTCTAATCTTGATCTTAATTTTTAATTAAATAATATGTGAAAATTCTATCTCTTGTAATATGCATTGATACTATTTGTTCATGTACTTTCATTTGATATAATATGTATTGATACAATTGATATTCATTTAATATAATTAATTTTTGTTATTTATAATTCTTTCGTTGATACAGTTAATATTCGCCTGATATAATTAACTTTTATATGTGCTACAATAAAGTCATGAACACGTGATTGGCATATTTTTTTTTTGTAGATTAAATGTCTTTATCCTCTTTTACTTTAAAATTAGTTAGCCATAAATTCTAAAAATGTGCATACCTATCTTTTTATTTTTTTGTTAAAAGGACAACTAAACAAATAAGATAAAAAGAAGCTTATTATTTAATAAGGTGGTTTAAAATAGTGCAATGAATATAGAAGCATTGCCAAAAATTGTAGACTCAAAGTGGTCCATGTATAAAACAAGAGAATAAAAAAATAAATAAATTATTTTACAGTAGTATAAATTAATTATATTAATGAATTCAAGATAAAAGATGGCCGGTGGCTTAAGATGAATAAATCCTTGCTTAATTATTAATTTTTTTGTAATCATTTCATTAATTAATCTTTAGATTCTTAATCCATATGTGTTTTCACATTGGCTTAATGGTTTCCTAGTTGTGTTTGGTATTTATATTGAATCTGATTAATATTCAGATTCGAATTAGCTAATTCCACGTTAAAAAATTAAAGTAATCCATTAACAAAGACAATACATCATATGTAGGACTCGAAATCTGATTAAGGATAAAAGAGCATGTACGTACCACTCAATCACAACGTTCCTCGATTGTAGTTCAATCTCAAAATACTCAATTGACAAAGACAATACTTCATATGTATGACTCAAATTTGAGATATCTGATTAAGAATGAAAGAGCATGTATGTACCACTCAACCACAACGTTTGTCGGTTGTAGTTCAATCTAAAAGTACTCCATTAACAAAGACAATACTTCATATGCAGGACTCGAAATTGAGATATTTGATTAAGAATAAAAGAGCTCGTATGTACTATTCAACCATAATGTTTGTCTGTTGTAGTTCAATCTCAAAGTACTCCATTAACAAAGACAATACTTTATATGAAGGACTCGAAATTGAGATATCTAATTAAGTTAAAAGAGCATGTATGCACCACTCAACCATAATGTTTGTTGGTTAATTGTAGTTCAATCTCAAAGTACTCCATTAACAAAGACAATACTTCATACATAAGACTCGAAATTGAGATATATGATTAAGAATAAAAGAGCATGTACGTATCACTCAACCACAACATTTGTCGATTGTAGTTCAATCTCTTAGTACTCCATCAACAAAGACAATACTTCATATATAGGACTCAAAATTGAGATATCTGATTAAGAATAAAAGAGTGCGTACGTACCACTCTACCACAATGTTTGTTGGTTATAGTTCAAACTTAGATATACATTAAAAATGATTAAGAGTTTGCTTAATCTCACTATATATAGTTAACTAATCAATGTTTAAAGAGGACTAGTTAGCAATTATAGAGTAAATTTACACATTAATTGAATCATAAATAAAGTACTCCCTAGGGATAGACATATGAAGTTTTTTTTTTTTTTTTAATTTTATGGTTAAAGGTTGATGAATTTATATATGTACAGCTAGCTACTTGTTAATTTTAAATTACTAAATTATAATATATAGCCCTCAATAGTATAACTATATAGCCCATATTCACATTAAATCACATATCTATTTTTGGAAAAAGACACCAAAAATAAAATAGAATAGCTGGCTAAAATTCTATAGAGGCAAGTAGCCTAAACACTACTTAAAAAAAGGTGGATTTTTTCTAACAAATTTTTATTAAAAATTGGCTTGTCAAAAATATTCCAACCAGAATAATAGCAATCTCATATTTTCGAAGTATTCTAACAGTTAAAAATTTAGCGCTATAAATATTTTTTGGATGACAACCTAATAGAGGGGTCCATTTACATCGAAACTCGAATAATGGGTATATTTAACCCTTTTTCATTCAATAGATATATACATAATAATTTTTTATGTACATAATAGATATTTCAACGAAAAATATTCAACTGATCATTTTTTATTATATTACTATATGTGGATCCGCTATTACTTGATAGTATACAAAATTCTTAATTTAAAACATAAAATTTAGATGTTAGTGGACATCTTATTCTTTGAAAAAAGGAGGAGGAACTTATAGACGTTAATTTAGAAAAATGAAGTTT
The DNA here is from genome assembly GCA_000787875.1 of Solanum virginianum. Taxonomy (NCBI): domain Eukaryota; kingdom Viridiplantae; phylum Streptophyta; class Magnoliopsida; order Solanales; family Solanaceae; genus Solanum; species Solanum virginianum. The sequence goes on along the minus strand of DF357400.1, from coordinate 47,463 downwards.
AAGACAGTCAACAAATCCATCATAATTTGGTTAGTGGATGAAGAAAATAAAAATCTAAATATTAATCTTAATTTGTTGAATTAATATTAAAATATGAAAATATACAGTAAAATAGACAAAGTCAAAAAGTGTCAAAACGAGTTTAAGTCATTTAAGTGTAATTAATAATTAATTAATTTACACACAGTATACACTTCAATCAATTAATTAAACAAGTGGCTAAAAAGATAGACATGTTTCCTAATTGCGGCTTTGTGAAATTAAACATTAATTAAACTCATTAATTAAATCCACAAATTAATTAATTCTTCTTTAATTTCCATCTAATTTACACGTTTTACTCATCTATTTTTTTTTTAATTTCAATTTTTTTTTCTATATAAACCCCCCATCACTTCTTATCTCCTCATGCACTAATTTAGTACATCTTTCTCTCTCTAAAAAAAATCTTCTCTCTCTAAAAAATTTAATTTTTCGAAATCCACAAAGCTTCTTTCGACTAAGTATTTCACTTTTTTTATTATCGATGGAGCATCGTGAATATGTTGGTTTCGATTTGAGAAGGGAAGCTAGTATTGAGAGCAACAATAGTAAAGACGACGAAAATAATAATAGTTTGGACCTAAAGAGAGGTTCATGGACTGTTGAAGAAGATTGCACTCTTATAAATCATATTGCTCTTCATGGTGAAGGTCGTTGGAATTCCCTTGCTCGTTCTGCAGGTAACTGCTACATACTGACAATATATTCAAAAATTACAAATTCTCTTTTTCTTGATTAATTTATATATAATTACTCGAAATAATTTGGGGATTTCCCAAGGATGTTTTCCATTGAAATTTTCGATGAAAATTCGTGGGAAACTTCAAATTTCTAGTAGTGATATATATATATAACAAGTAATTAACATATTTACGAAATTCCATTTGATAATATGATGAGTAGGATGTTATATAATATATAGTTTTATTTGAAATTTTTAAAAAAATAAATATTTTTTTTGATAGACGCTCGACTTTTATATACATAGGTTAGAAAGTTCATGATGAGAGATAAAAATTCATGTTTGGTGTGTGGGTGGATATTTATTTTCTTTACGTACTAAATAATCTTTTTTAAAAGTAGGAAACTCATCTAATCATCCCACTAAGATATTACAATAAAAGGAAAACAAAATTTAAATGGTTATGTTTAAATATTGAAAAATAAAAAATAGTTAAGAGTATTAAATTGATATTATTGGTTCTTTTTAGTTTATTTATTTTGCCAATAAGATGTGTAGAATGAGGTATTTAATAATTAGTAACTTATTGTATTGTATGGATTAATTAAACAGGTTTAAAGAGGACCGGAAAAAGTTGTAGATTAAGATGGCTTAATTATTTGCGACCAGATGTTCGACGTGGAAATATTACACTTGAAGAACAATTGTTGATTCTTCAACTTCATTCTCGTTGGGGTAATAGGTATGTTCATTGTATATAATAAATATTAGTCAGTTCGATACGTATATATATTGATAGTCTAAGTAATAATATATTTTTTTAATTTTTTTATTAAACTCTTATTTTTTTATTATAGATGGTCAAAAATTGCACAACATTTACCGGGAAGAACAGATAACGAGATCAAGAATTACTGGAGAACTCGAGTCCAAAAACAAGCCAAACAACTAAAATGTGATGTGAATAGCAAAGAATTCAAAGATACATTGCATTATATTTGGATTCCAAGGCTAGTTGAAAGAATTCAAGCTTCTTCAAATTTGAATAATCAAGTGAATATTCAACAAGCAAATGACAGTATTATTATTAATAGTAATACTATTGTTCCAAATATGAATTTTACACAAGAAAATTATTCTAGTACAACAACAACTTCATCAGAAAATTCAATTGGGACACAAATTTCAGACATGTCTGATAATTGCTACACTAATTACCCTCTTAATCAAGGTGATTATGGGGAAATCTTGATTAGTCCCACAAGTAATTATTTTCAACAAGGATTTAATGATCAACAAAACATAAGCCAATTATTTTTGGATGATCATGCTTCAGACAATTTGTGGAACATTGATGATATGTTGTTTTTACAACAACAACTCAACTAACGATGACGTCCGAGTTCTCCGGTTCAACCTCTCTGCAAAGAAAGAATCTTGTTAGGAGGCTCTTTACGTGTTGTGAATTTGAATTAATCGTGCTTAGAATAAACATAATCAAGTGTAGAAATGATCAAAATTAGGTTTATTACCCATAACAATTCACAAAAGAATAGTTTTTTAAAATTTTATTTTAATCTTTATTTATGTGAGATACATACATTATATTGGCATTTCTCAAGGATTTGTAACATGTATCTCTTTTAAATAAGGAATTAAAATGATTTTTAGCATTTACTTTGTTCTTACTTTCTTTAGAATTTTATTCTTTGAATGGGAAAATTTTATATGGTCTCTTTGTGTATATTGTAGTTTTACTAATTGTATAATTTATTCATACCCTATATATTCAGAATATCAATTAAAAATGTATAAGTATTTAATTTGAGCTCTATAAATATAACGATTATGGGTTTGATGTCAAATTCAGAACATGTAAACTCTAAATTCTGAGTCTGTTTCCGACAATCAAGACAAAGAATTCAAACTATTCTATTCCAACAAAAACTTATGTACTGCGATTTTATTAATTGTATAATTTGTTCAGATCTTATATATTCAGAATATTTATTAAACATATATAAATATTTAATTCGAACCCAATAAATATGATGACTATAGGTTTGATGTCAAATTTAGAAAGTTAAATTCTGAGTCTGCTTCCCATAGAATTCAAACTCTTCTATTTTAACAAAAACTTATATTTGCAATAAAGGGAATTTATTATTATTATAAAATGAATACTATTATAATGTTGAAAGAGGGTGCATATATATATTATTGGTTCCACTATATAAATTTAATAGTGAAAATGTCATTGTTACTTGTTATTCTAATCTTAGACCAAAGTCATAAATTTTAGAAACATAGTCTATGGGGTATGAACCTCATTTTTTTTCCACACGAAATACAGTGTTCATATTAAAATTTGATTACATTTAAATTTATGCGGCACATAATCCATTTTCGAGAGTAATAATATCAATAGAATCTTTTTCATCCTCAAAAATTTAAACTCGAGATCTGATTAAGGATAATTTTTTTTTTAACTATTTCATCACGACTCATATTGATAGTTGGGATGATTAATTAAGGAAAATTGGCATATTCTCAAGTACATAGTAAGTATTGTTTAAAAATAGTTGAAATTAAATTATTATTTTTTCCAATTCTCCTTTTAGTATAAACTATAAAGTCTCATATTACTGTGATTTTATAATCATATCGTGTGAATATGTACTACCTGAGTGGATTCCCATGTCACCAATGACAGATGAGATTCTATTAATTAATATGAAATCAATCTCAATAAAAAATTTATTCGTATCGATTGTTTATATCAGTGAGATCAATATAACATATACCTCGACTAATTCAATGGTGGATGTACGCATCAAATTTTGGACATGAAGGATTAACTACTAATAATGTCTTACAATACAACGACAACACCATATCTGGTGAATCTCACAAGTCAGATTAGAGAGGATACCGTATCTACATACCTTACCACTATTTCATCGAGATACAGAGTCTGTTTTAGAAAAAAATAAACCCAACTCAATGTAAATTCTATAACAAAAAATAATAGCAATAGTAAAATAATGTGATAATCGAAAACCGATAACAACATAACTATAATGGTACGACTAGTCTTATGACAAACCTTAGACTATTATAAAGTAAAACAACATTCTATCCCTACCAGCCTTCCATCTAATACACGACCTCCACTTCATTCTATCTAAGGTCATGTCTCGGTAATACAAAGTTGAGCAATATCATATCTAATGACCTCTCCCCGATACTTTTTCAATCTACCTCTACGTACTACCCCTCTGCGTAACCCTTAAATTCAACCTATCACATCTCTTAACTGGACATCGACACACCTCCTCTACACATGCCCAAACCAACTAAGTACCGCTTCTCTCATCTTGTCTGCCACAAAGGTCGCTCTCACCTTCTTCTAAATAACCTCATCCCAATCTTGCCATCGATCGCTTCTAGTATGTTCATATGACATCTATCTCAAAATTATCATCTCTACCACATATTTTCTCAACATGTAAGTTTTTAACTGACATCTTGATTTTTAATTTCTTTATGTATTATTTTTCTCCTAAGTATGGTCATATTTTATTTACATAAGAAATAGCCAAAAATCATAGAAAATATATAATAACTATACACTATAGCTCGTCAAAAGTCATAGAAAGTATACAATTACTATACAATATAGATTACTTACACATAAGTTATATTTTGAATATCTACTATGATATACTCAAAATCTAAATATAACTTGACAATATATAAAATATACACAGATTATATATATCTAAAAAATAAATAATTATTCTTTTAATAATTATTTTGACCGAATGATCGTCTTTTAGAATTATCCCATCTAAAAATGTATCAATAAATATGGGATGAGCAATTTTCAACTAATACAAAATTACAAATATCTAAAAAATAAAAAATTGAAGAAAACAAAAAGTTGGTATTGGAATACTTGTATCACAGTTGTCTTTACACAAAAGCCATCAAAGTGGTCCCTAAAGTAGAGCTATATATACAATGTTTGTTCCTAGCTAATATATATATAGCAAACAAAGACAATAACATATTTAATATAATTTTATAAGTAGAATTTATAATTATAAAAATGTAATAGATTCGATATTAAAATTATATCATAAATTCATCTTTTCATAATATATAACACATATATCTTTAATATTAACATTCTGAATTCGACTACTCGTATAATCAAATGCATGCATCGTTTAATTATTTCTTCTTTCCATTAATCGATTGCGTGAAGGTACTTATTGAAAAGGATATTACATAATATAAGCTAAACATATTAATTATCCAAACCTTATTAGCCATAAGTTTTATTAATGAAAAAAAAAAACGACTTCCAAAATTTTGGGATTTTTCTTGTTTTACATAGAATACTTTGCCAATGGGAAAATCTTCATAATACAATTCCACTATAAGAAAATTAATTAACATTATATTATTAGGTATTTTTTTTGTGTTATATAAGTTTGTGGCTATCATTTTCTCCAAAAGTTTTATCATTCTTTTAATTAGTAATAGTTATGTAGTGGAGTTTTTAACAACCACAAACTACATATATGGAAATATTTCAAGTGAAAATATTTTTTAAAGGAATAATTATGCACTTAATATGCTTAATTGTTACTTAATAAAACACTTTATAATGCTTATTTTATTCTTAAAAGGAAATGATACATTAATTAAGTCACCTCTTATTGTTCATGTTTCAAATGTTCAGTCGTGGATATGCGAGAGATTGTTAAAGTCGTCCAACGTTAGTAGTGGAAGGAAAAATTTGTCTCCTTATATGATTGTAACAATTCATACTTAATGAACTAGCTTATTTATCATGTGGTTCTCTCTACTAATGATAAAAATAATTATCACAATCTGAATGAACATTAATTTTTGTCAGTTCTAATTGTAATAAGTATCACGTGAAGCACATATCACTCAGCGTTTCGGCTGAGGTAGGTAAACCCTTCAGAATCAAAAGTAATTAAACTTGACATTTTGTCCATAGATAACCAAGGTAAAAAGTCATAAACCATCAGCCTTTATGAATTAATTTTTGAGATTAAATTAAATCACTGTCTAATTCTTATTAATTATATAATAATAAATACTTTAAGGGTCAAAACGTGTAGATGTGGTCTCTTAGTGGATGGTTCAATTCTTGTAGTGTTTAGGGAATTTTTTTTTAAAAAATCATGTTAAATTATCTATAGAGACTTGGTAAGTGGAAGAGTCTATTTTGTCTAAACAAGTATAATTTATTTATTAATTATGTGTTAAGATAATGATTAGACGCAGCCATAAGTCAATAAACATTCTAGAAAAAAAATTAGTTACGAACTTCATCACTAGTGAAACATTAAATTAATCGCTTAGAATTAGCAATTTTTATTTTTTTTTATAATTCATCGCTAGTATTGGCAATGAATTTGATCAGGGGCGGAACTACATTCACCCTTTCATCGGAAAACTTTTTTGGTTATACAGGTTAAATATAGATATTTTGATATATCAATTGTTGAACATCTTTGATATAAAAATCACCTACCGATTTTCAAAAAATATAAACATATTTGATGAAAATGCTGACTCTGCCACTAAATTTAATATTATTTTTGGGTCAAATTAGTTTGATTTATGAATTTATTTGGATGATAAGATCATGGCTTACGTATATTAATGTGTTAATTATGACCTATAAATTCAACTTCCTCAAGTCATTGATATGTTTGGTGATGGATAACTACAAATTAAATATCTAATTTTTTGACTTACAAATGTGTATAAACATGTTTAAATTTGAGCAAGTTGAAAATATATTTCATTTAATGGTCAAAATAAGTGGGCATTTGATCATATTTTATTATGAAACTTGGAAAAAAAAAAAGGGATATAATTTTGGTTTTTAAAGTGAAAAATAATTTTTAGAAATTAAATTTATGTTTGACCATGAATATAAATTAAAATTAATTTTAATTTTTTCTAAGTACTTTGGAGTGAAAATACCTTTTGTTGAAAATCAAGTTGAGTTTGGCCAAACGTGTTTAGATAAGTGTTAAATTTTATGGTCAAATGCCTCCTAAACGTTTATATAAGTGTTTGGATAATTGTTATGTATTATTTCATAATGTATTATATTGTACTGTATTGTATTATATCGTACTGTATTGTTTTAATGATTATAATGTTTGGATAGATTATATTATTTTTCGTTGTTACATAATGTCATACATCCATAATTTTAATGAAAAATCCAGAAGAAATTGAAGGTATGTGGTGGATTCCATGAAAAGATAGGGTAAATGATAAAGTAGAATAATTAAATAAAATAACAATGAGAAGAAGATATTAAAGTAACGATGCAACCACACCAAATCGATCATTACATAAAATGAGTCTTTTTATTATTATCTATCGATGGAATTAAACGATACGATACAATTGAATTTAATGAACAATCAAAACAAACTTGTACTTGAACTAACAATACAATATAATACAATACAACAGGTAACAACCATCCAAGCAAGGGATTAGTGAATTTCTTTCTCAGTTAATAAATAGTATATCGAATCTTAAGTTACTAATTGGTGGAATACCGAAAAAGTTGAACTTAAATAGTTATCAAAAAAGAAAAGATATCTTTTTTTTTAAAAGTACTACTTATTACTCCTTTCGTCTAATTCTATTTGATACCCTGTTGACTTGACACAAGAATTATGAAGTAATAAATGATGGAGGTAATTTTATCAAAGTACCCTTTGAATATAATAAATACTATATCTTGAAAAATGTAACGGGGAAAATGACTATAATTAATGATAAGGGTAAATTAAGAAGTAAATGTAAAATTATTTCTTTATCTCATATAGTGGACAAGTATTGTTGGAAATAACACAGGACAAGTAAATAGAAACATAATAAATAAGATACTCTCTCCGTTTGCAGCACATTTTTTGCTTTAATTTGTTTCAAAAAAGAATGCTATCATACTAGAATTAAAAATGATTTAACTTTAAAATTCACTTTTTACACTTAATAAAATAACTTTCAATCATGTAAATATATATACGTATATATGATTTTATATCATAACTTTATTTTTTTTAAAAATAATATATTAAGTCAAATGGTGCTATTTAAAATGGGACGGGGAAGTATTTATTAGTGCTTCAAGTAGTGGTGTGACTAATAATATCACTATCCTTCCAATTATATAGGTCAACTCCATTAGTCAAGCTTGAAGGCCACTTTATCTTAAAATTTAAGAAAACACACTAACACACACACAAACTGAAAAAAAAATGAAACTTTCAAATCCAAAGAACACCAAAAACATATTATTGCTAATATTTTTGTTCCTCATTTGTTGGAGACATGTTTTTTCAAGAACTCAAGAAGATGACAGAGTAATAAAGTTGCCTGGACAACCCAATAGTCCACAAGTTTCACAGTTTTCTGGTTACATCACAGTAAATAATACTCATGGAAGGGCTCTTTTTTACTGGTTTTTTCAATCTCAGTTTGATTCTTCCAAGAAACCCCTTCTCCTATGGCTTAATGGTGGTAATTTTTCATATCTTTTGGCATAATTAGTGAACCCCATTTTTTTTTTTATTGTTTCATGTGAAAGATTGGAACTTTATACTCCTTCTGTTAAAGTTTAGAAGTTTGAATAGTAAAATTCTAACTGTGAGATATAAATTGGGATTGGGACAGATAAGGGAGTACTAATTATTTAGTTTTTTGTTCTTCTTGAACTTGTAACTCTTAACCACAATTCTTGCTTTCCCATAACTTTATTTTTCTTGTTTCATATAAAAGATTGGAACTTTAACTATTTAGTTATGTTCTTTTGATTGTACTTTTTTGTATGTTATAGTACTTGGTACTTTTGACTCTATAACCATAATTCTTGTTTTCACTTTTATCTGGTAAAGTTGCTGCCACGTGACCGAAAGATCGCAGGTCAAAGCCTTGGAAATAGCCTCTTGTAGAAATGCAAGGTAAGGTTGCCTACAATAGACTCTTGTGGCCAGACCCTTCCCCCGACCCGGAGCATAGTGGGAGCTTTGGTGCACCGGGCTTGCCCTTTACTTTTATCTTATGATCCATGTTGCATGGACTCTTCAAGAAATGTTGATGGGTGCATGCCAGATACTCGAGAAGTAGTGTTTTTTGAGGGTCCAACATGGGTGCACTAGTATTATATTGCTTTTGATTTTTCTCTTGATTCATATGGAAGCTTAGTGATTGATTCTGTTCTTTTTGCCCTTTTCCTATGTTGTTGTAGTTAGATTTTGTGGCTCTATAATGATAATTCTTGTTTATCCTTGTATATTATGAACTATGTTGCTTGGACTCTTCAAATATGTCAATGGGTGCATGTCAGATACTCGAGAAGTAGTGTTGTTTTAGGATCCAACATGGGCACGGCTTTATTTTTGGAAAGTCCAAGCAATATAGCTTATGATAGCACTTGACAAAAAGTACTGTTGAACTTGTGGTTTTATACATGTTAGTGATGTTCCTATAAGAGCATGTCATTAACTGCAAATAGGAAATTCAAAGTTAAAAATTCATAGATATAAAAAGGCGCAAGTGTTTTAGGAATGGACTAAAAAAGAACGAAATGAGTACTTAGTTTCTTAGCATTCACTTTGTGTGCTTTCTATATTAGGCCCTGGTTGCTCTTCAATCGGATATGGCGCTGCTGTGGAGCTGGGACCTCTGCTAGTTCAAAACAACGGAGCTGGTCTTGACTTCAACGAGCATTCTTGGAATAAAGGTCATATCTCTTTTTCGTTTATGGTCTATGTTGACACTAAATCGTTTTCCAATTTATGACGAATCCTCACAATATACAACGTATTGACTCTCTATATTATGTTGTCAAGACATCTTTTAGCTCTGTAAGGCTTAGTAACTTGTTATGTCGAACTTAATTGGATGTGACTGTATTGTTCTTGTTGGGCATTTTACTTGCAGAAGCCAATTTGCTGTTTTTGGAGTCACCAGTTGGGGTGGGATTTTCATACACCAATACGTCCTCCGATTTAACCAACTTGGATGATGACTTTGCTGGTAATTACAATCCGAGAAATGCAAATACATTTTACGAGAACAGTTTGCGTTGTGTGTATGCAGCTAACTTATGAACATAATTTGCTTCACACAGCTGAAGATGCTTACAATTTCCTGGTGAATTGGCTGGAAAGGTTCCCTGAGTTCAAGAACCGAGAATTTTTCATATCAGGAGAAAGCTATGCAGGTGACGTAAACCTTCCACTAAATTTTCGTTTTAACGATTAAGACTATGTGTCTAAAGTAAGGTGTAATCTTTTGTGATCACAGGACACTATGTGCCCCAATTGGCAGAGCTCGTATACAACCGAAATAAAGATAGTAAGAAGTATCCATATATCAATCTCAAAGGTTTTATCGTAAGTTTACCTTCGACTCCTATCATTTCCGTAGTCTTATCTTAGTTTGCATCACTGAAAAAAATTCACGGATAGTTGCAGAAATCAATCACTCACTTGCTCATTCTGATTTATGCAGGAAAGTAAAAACAGAATGTAAAATTTCTTTACTGATATCTTGAAGTTTCAGTGTCATATATTACTCATATACGATGACTTGCAGGTTGGAAATCCTGAAACGAACGATTACTATGATTATAAAGGGATATTAGAATATGCTTGGAGCCATGCAATACTGTACGATTCGGAGTATCAGAAAGCCAAACAAGCATGCGATTTCAAGCTCTCCAACTGGTCCTACGCGTGTAATGATGCCATGCAAGTATTATGGGATAAATATAATGAAATTGATATCTACAACATTTATGGTCCCAAGTGTCTCGTAAACACTCCCTCTTCTTCAGCGAGTGATATCGTTAGTACACATGATGCTTCTCATATCAAGGTGAACCATCGCGTGCATTAGCTTGTATATATAAAATAATTTTTAGTCCTAGACTTGGGAGCTATTTTGAGCCTTTTCAAAGGCGATTATACCCTATGTTGCACTTACGAACTCTTCAAAGATGTTGTTGAGTGCATGTCGGATCCTCCAAAGCAGTGCTTTTTTTGGAGGATCTGAGAGGGGTGCGGCAACATTTTGGAGAGTCCGAGCAATATAGATTATATGCATGATATATTATAAGCTTATTAAGTTGTTAGCTCCTGATATTCACGTGCAATCTCCACGAAATCTAATGGAAACTTGGCAAACCTGAGTCGGAACTAAGTTTCATTTTGACAATGTACTTAGTTGCAGGCACCTAATCATGGGTTCAGGAGGATGAATCGAATCCCGGGGGGATATGACCCCTGCTATACATCATTCACCGCAGAGTACTTCAATAGATTAGACGTTCAAATTGCTCTTCATGCAAGCACTGAAGGCACTCAAGCTAGAAACAAATGGAAAAGTTGCAGGTGACTTCAAGTTCGTGTCATGGTTACATTTGCTCGAGCTCCGTGCAATCTTTTGTTTACTAACTTGATTTCTATTGTACATTTCAGTGATCCTGTGTTTAATACGTACGACTACAATGTATTCTCTGTCTTGCCAGTATACGAAAGACTCATCAAAGGGGGCCTGAAGATTTGGATATTTAGGTATGCGTGTTTTTATCTCTGTCGCGATTTTGCTTTTAGCTTGTTCTTATCCTTCTTATAGTTGCATCCTAGTATGAGGTTGACACACATAACTCGAAATTGCGCGTGTTTTATAAATGGCTCATGCTTTTTACATAACGGATGAAATACTACAAAATTTAATATGTTGACGAAAATTAATAATTAGTGCCTTGTGATTCCTTGAATGCATTAGTAATCAGTTTATATAAGCTAAACATTCATGTGGCTCATTCTTTTCTTTGTTTTATTCAAAAAGTAGGCGATGCAGATGGACGAGTGCCAGTTATTGGGACGAGAGACTGTGTTGAAGCTCTTAACCTGACTCTGAAATCCCCATGGCATTCTTGGTTCCTCAATAAGCAGGTTAGTTCTTGTTATTTTCAACTTAGAAATCCCCATGGCATTCTTGCTCTTTTCGTTCTTGTTTTGTTATGATTTACTCGAGCCGAGTGTCTATTAGAAACAATCTCTCTACCCTCATAAGGTAGGCGTAACACCGCATACACACCACCCTCCCCAGACCCCACTATGGGATTTCATCGGGTATGTTGTTGTAATGGAGGACAAAAGATTACACCTCGATCAAGACAAATATGACTTGTATTTACTTGAAAGTTGTTGATATGTACATGATAAGCTAACTAGCTAAGATCGTTGGTTGTTAGAACGCAACCAAAGATGGGATTTCACTGGGAATGTTGTTGGTATGCACTATCTAACCGAGAGAGACGTTGATGTATGTAAATGCAGGTGGCAGGACGGATAGTAGAGTACGAAGGGCTGACATTCGTGACAGTAAGAGGAGCCGGTCATCTAGTACCTTTATACAAGCCAAGTGAAAGTCTAGCCCTCATCCATTCTTTCTTAACTGGTGAAGAACTCCCATCTCATAGATAAACATCCATTGTTTCTCATAATAAAACTCTCTTATAGACATCTCGTCGATGATTCATTACCAATCTGTCATTTTACTACATGAAGTTACCTGATATTTGCTACTGGTGATAAGGGCGGAAAGATGTTGACCTTTCGCTATTAACGTTATACTTCTTTCTTGATTATACTACAACAAGAATCAAGACTTGAGAGACAATAAATAAGCAAGAAAATAACAAATGCACTTGCAAATTGTACCCTTTTTGTACTGTATTTTAATGAATTTCAGGCTGGTTCTCTTTACTTCCTCTAGTGCCATTGAATTTATTAATCTTTCTGGGTTCCTGTTTTGTGTTTGATACTCATATTGTGGCCCGACTGAACTCCCATCTGTGCTAGGAAGGGTCAAACTCAAGACATATTATTAAGGATGAATGAGTACTTATAGCTCTACCATAACCTTTATGGTTTCGTGTTGATTTGTTTTCTCGAACTATTTACTTCCTATCGAGATCTCGCTTTCTTTTCAAACAATAATATATCTGATTTAGTTCCACAAGTGAGGTCTGTGAAGATGAACCGTACACAATTTGATTTTCACAAGCAATTATTAAAATGATTATATCACTAAAGCATGAAAAAACAATAATTTATGTCCATGTCTAAAATAGTTTATAAGTTTTAATTAATGACTTGGCAACTTGCATATAAATAATTCATCTTTTTAACTATTAAGACTTGGCCAATCTTCTTCAAGAATACTATTCTTATGGAAGTCAAGCTCAATTAGCATTTTTTATGTAAATAAAAACATTATTTTTTATGATTATTTATATATTTATTCATTTGTTAATAGTTTATATTTCAATCAATAGAAAGTGGACTATTTTTTAATACTATTACTCCTATCTTTTAATGAAATATTCTTTTTTATGAAATTCAGAATTTTAGCAAATCACTATTACGTCGCTATCAAAATTCATAAATTCAATCATGAACTAAAAGTTTCTTTTGAATAAACTAAAAGCTTTATTTCAAAAGATATATTCAATAATGATCTAAAAATTTATACGTTATTATAAATATTATGTGATAATTTAATATTTTATATATTATTATATTCACATAAATTATAAAAATAGGAATAAAATTTAAATGATGAAGTAAATAAGTGGCCATTTGTGTAAATCTTGCAAAGTATTATATTATCAGCCCAAAAAGGAAACTGGACCATAAAAAGCCTTTTAAGGCCCATTTATTCTGTAACAAAATCAAGAATTTAGCTGCTCCATTTTCACTGCAATTTCTCAGAAATTGGTAGCCATTTTTCCTGAATTTCATAAATTATCCATGTTTTTCTTCAATTTCCAAGCTGATTCAATAACCTCATCTTCATCAAATTGCAAAAAGACCTCAAAAATGTGAAAAAGGTTGAGTCTTTGCTCCATTTTTCTGTAAGAAAATCCTATTTGTTTGGACCCCAAGACAAATTTGAGATGAATTCACCATATGGGGTTTTCCCAGATGAGGTAATGCTTCAGATTCTTGCTAGATTGCCTGTTAGATCAGTTTTGAAAGCAAAAGTTGTGTGTAAAGTTTGGTACAAATTGATATCTGATAAATACTTCAGAAATCTGTTTAATGAATTCTCAGTTAAGAATCCTATGGTACTTGTTCAGGTCAGTGAACCTTCATCAGAATCAAGATCTAGTTTGATTTGTGTTGATTATTTAAAAGGGGTTTCTGAATTTTCATTGGATTTTGTTAAAGATAGGGTTAAAGTTAGAGCTTCTTGTAATGGTTTGTTATGTTTGTCTAGTATACCTGATAAGGGTGTTTATTATGTTTGTAATCCATTGACTGGAGAATATAAATTGCTTCCTAGAAGTAGGGAAAGGCCTATTACAAGGTTTCATCCAGATGGTGAAGCTACTCTTGTTGGTTTGGGTTGTGATTTGATGAAACAAAAGTATAATGTGGTTTTAGCTGGTTATCATAGGTCGTTTGGTCATCGTCCTGAGAGGACGTTTATATGTATGGTTTATGATTCAGAGTCGAACAAATGGAGGAAGTTTGTGTCGTTGCAGGACGATCAGTTCACGCATATGAATAAGAATCAAGTTGTGTTTATTAAAGGTGGATTGCATTGGTTGACGGATAGTTGTTCGTGTATGCTTGTTCTTGATTTGAGTACTGATGTTTGGAAGAAAATTCTGTTGCCCACTGAGATCAGTTGTGGAGTTAGGAGTCGGGTTTATTTGTTGGAATTGGATGGGCGATTGTCTGTTGTTCAGATATATGAGGCTTGGATGTTTATTTGGGTAATGGAGGATTATGAGAAGGAAGAATGGCGAATGGTGGATAAAGTGAGCCTTCGATGCATTAGAGGGATGGTACCGGGCATTTTCCCAATAAGTCAAAATGATAACTATGTTTATCTTGCTACACATAAGCAGATTTTGGTATATCAGCGAAATAGCCGTGTGTGGAAAGAGATGTTCTCGGTAAAGGACAGCTCAACCTTGCCTTTATGGTTCTCAGCACATGCCTTTAGAAGCACTCTCTTTTCCTGCCATTGATACGAGGATCGTGTACATCTTTCTATTCAACTTTTGTAAATAATGCTATCTTTAGTCTGAAGTCCTACCTCTTTTAGCGGTGAGCATCTTGTTCTTTTGTTATTTTGTGCATGCTGTGTGGAACCTCAAAGGGGATTTTTGGCTGGGATAAAGTCAGTTATATGTTGATTTATCTGGGAGGATGACAAATGGCTGACAAAGTAAGTCTTCAATGCATTAGAGGGATGGTACCGGCATTTTCCCAATAAGTCAAAATGCCAACTTCATTTACCTTGCTACACAAGCAGGTTTTGGTATATCAAATAAACAGCCGAGTGTGGAAGGAAATGCTCTCGGTAAAGGACAGCTCAACCTTGTCTTTTATGGTTCTCAGCACATGCCTTTAGAAGCACTTTTTTTCATGCCATTGATCCGAGGCTCGCATATATCTTTCTATTCAACTGTTGTTCATAATGCTATCATTAGTCTAACTCCTGTCACCTTGATTCATTGTCTTGATAATCTGACATACTGTGTATGTCATGTGAAACCTCAAAGGTTTTGGCTGGGATGCAATCAGTTATATGCTGACTTATTGGGGAGAAAGGCACATGGCGGACAAAGTGAGTCATGACAACTATTGTTACTTTGTGCTATACATAATCAGGTTTTGATATATTAAAAAAAAAAACAGCTGAGTATGGAAGGCGATGTACTCAGCGAAAAACAGCTCAATCTTGCCTTTATGGTTCGTCGCACCATTTGTTTACAAGCAGTCGCTTTCCTGCCATTGATCCGAGACTCGTGTATATCTTTCTATTCAACTGTTGTACGTAATGCTATCATTAGTCTAACTCCTGTCAACTTGAGCATTCATTGTCATGATAATCTACCATACTGTGAATCTCGTGTGAAACCTCACAGGTCGTTTTGGCTGGGATGCAATCAGTTATAGCAGGCTTATTGAGGAGAAAGGTAAATGGTTGACAAAGTAAGTTCTTGATGCATTAGAGTAATGGTACCAGGCATGTCCCAATAAGTCGAATTGACAGCTATTATTACCTGGGTATGGTTCGTACCACCACGCCTTTACAAGCACTCTCTTTTCCTGCCATTGATCCGAGGCTCGTGTACATCTTTATATTCAACTGTTGCACATAATGCTATTACTAGTCGAAGTCTCATCTTATCTCTTTGAGCAGTCATTGTATTGATGTTCCGTCATACTGTGTATATCTTGTGGAACTCAGTTCATCATTGGTGGTTTTTGACATGAATTAGTCAGTTCATATGTTGAGATATCCTTTCAGTGTAGTTTGAAAGTTGTTAAAGTTGCTGCATTGCATTGTTGAAGTCTTCTGTTCCTTCTAATTTGGCTCAATATCAATTCTTCTTGTGATATATGTCCATTGGAAGCTATGCTTTTGGTCTTTCGGAAACAACCTCTGTACCTCTAAGAGGTAGTGGTAAAGACTTTGTACATTTTACCCTCCCCATACCCCATTTGTGGGATTTCACTGGGTAAGTTGTTGTTTTTGGTTATGGGTTTTTGAGATGAGAGTTCTCAGGAAATAGTCTCTCCACCTCGTACATTTTACCCGTTCCAGATCCCACTCGTGGGATTTGTTTTGGAAGCTATGCTTTTGGCTCCCTAATAAGTGTATAATGATAATGTTTTGGTTTTGGGATACTTTTTGACTACCAAAAGTTGAAAGTAATGTCTAAATGTTATGTTAAAAGCAGCAACATGGTACACAAATTTGTTGTCAAACAAAGCTCAGTCATATTTTAAAAAAATTCATGACCTAATACAGGTGAAAAACGGAGAAAATCGCTAATTATATTGCGTTGCTAAAAGTATGTATTAGCGGCAATTAATCGCACTTTGATATATTTGACATCACTGTAATTTAGGATATCAATCTTAAACACCGTGCCAAGTCAAATCATATCACAAGAGTCTTAACCATGGCAAAAAGCATATGCTACCGACAAATAAAGTTGTCGCAATTGCTTCTATTAATCGCCGATAAAAATATTGATTAGCTCTAACATAACTTTAATTTAGGACCTTCAATCTTAAACTCCCTACCAAGTTAAATCAGATCTATCAATCGTGGCAACAAGTAAAGTTGTCGCGAAATCGTCTAGCCGTCGTTAAAAGTATTGATCAGCGGCAACTAAAGTCGCCGTCAAAAGCTATATTAACCGTCGCTAAAAGTTTATAAGTCGTCGCGAATGCTTCTTTTAGTCGGGACTAAAAGTTATTAGCGGCAACTTAAATCGTCGCTATTGCTATAATACCAGTCCCAAAAGAAAGCATTTTACAATATATTACACCTTATATCCTCATAAAATAACGTATATAAAAAGATGATTATAGTTTAAAAAATATGTATATTTTCTGTAACTCCAAAAATTTTAATGCATGCATGCATAATTTTTTTTTTTTAAAAACAATGAAAACCAACCACTATTTTTTTCTTCTTAATATGTAATCCAAAAGTATTAGCCAAACAATACCGGTCATTATAGTTTGTTAGTTCCTGAATAGTTGGAGATCCTTTGGTTGTAACATTGTAGATTCTTGAGAATTATTTTGGAATTTTGACTGAGATTTTTGTTGAATTTGTGCATGGAATTAGAAAATTTTGAAAGGCAAGTGGTTATTGATCTTATTGGAGCCGTTAATCATCCTTTAAAATGTCTACCCACAAGGTTAATTGGGTTGGAAAATTCTAATTTTGCTTCTTCTGAGGTCCAATTTCGTGATTTTGATCAAAACCTAGAATTATTTCTGGGTTTTCCACGAAACCCAGATGTCATTTTCAGAATGGAAATGGAAAGATCAATGTCCCTGCTTCAGGTACTAGTTTGGTATCCATTGTTATGTGATTATTTGGGGGCTTTTTTTCCCTTTGTGGGAGGTGGGGTGGGGTGGGGAGAATCGAAGTCAAACCAACAAGGTGAAACTTCACGTAGCTAATTTTGTCATTTTCATGGGGGTTGGGGAATCGAAACCCAAGCAACAAGGTGAAAAATTCAGGTAGTTAATTTTGTCAATTTTTTTGGGGTTGGGGATGGGGGAAAACCAACAAGGTGAAAGTTCAGGTAGCTAATTTTGTCAATTTCTAAAAGGGTGGGGGGAATCAAAGCTCAACCAATAAGGTGAAAGTTTAGGCAGCTATTTTTCTGAATTTCTTCGGGGTTGGGGATAATCGAAGCCCAACCAACAAGGTGAAAGTTCAGGCAGCTAATTTGGTCACAATCTAGGGGGTTGGTGGAATTGAAGCTCAACCAACAAGGTGAACGCTCAGGTAGCTAATTTTGTCAATTTCTTTGGGGGTGGTGGCAATCGAAGCTCAACCAACAAAGTGAGAGTTTAGGTAGTTAATTTTGTCAATTTCTTCGAGGGTGGGGGAATCGAAGCCCAACCAACAAGGTAAAAGTTTAGGTAGCTATTTTTGTCAATTTATTCGAGGGTGGGGGAATCGAAGCCCAACCAATAAGGTGAAAGTTCCGGTAGCTAATTTTGTCAATTTCGTGGGGGTGGGGTGGGGTTGAGGGGAATCGGAGTCCAACCAACAAGGTAAAAGTTCAGATAGCTAATTTTGGCAATTTCTTAGGGATGGGGATGGGGGAATCAAACCATAACCAATAAGATAAAGATTAAAGTAGCTAATTTTGTTAATTTGTGTTGTTTAATGATTAATGTGGTGTTAATTGTATTTTGAAGATGATGGTAAATGAAGGTTTAGTGCCTTGTGGAGAAGAGGAAATGAAGAGGAGAAATGCTATTGACAAGCTCAAAAAGGTCCCTTTGTAACTATAATTTTGACTTATTTGTATATATTGCACTCGAGTCAAGCTTCCTCTGAATGCAACCTCTTTACCTCCACGTGGTAGAGATATGGTATGCGTATACTTTACCTTCCCCAGACCCCACTTGTGGAATTTCACTGAGTATGTTCTTCTTGTTACTATTAGATTTATCTGTATTTGATATGCATTTTTGCTCTTTTGTATGAATAGAATGTATGCTTTACAGAAAGTTACATTGTATACGTTAAATCATCTTGTATATCTATAGTGTAGATATTGAAACGGCTTCGATTTTTTTGTGTGTTTGCTTCATAGTTTGAAGTCCTTAGTGAAAATTTTGGCTCCGCCATTGCTGACAGCTTAAAATCTTGAATCAGCTTATGCTAACAAGGTATAGTTCTTAATTGGTAATGTAATTTGGTTCGATGTGAAGTGTAATTGGATCATCTTGGGACATCTCTTAGAAGTAAACAACTTTCCTAATGTAACAACTAGAGGGAAAGGTAAGGCAAAATAAGAGTCGACAGTTACTTGTCAATCTTGATGTTTTATGTCGGGGTCAGTTTCTGTTACATTAGTTATATGATTCATTCGAGATTTCAGCGAGCTACATTAGCTTTTCAATCACATTATTATTTTGCAGATAGTAATGGAATGGGTTAAAACGGTGACTTACCAACGAGGTCTTCCAAAAAAGTACCTTAAGTTTGCCTCTGGAACAATATTGACATATGGATCATATGGTCTAGGAGTAAGTCTAGTTACATAAGCTCTCTTTCGGTTTCATTTTCTTTCTTCTGTTTTTCTGTTACTCCTCTTTCCTTATCACCACAGCCGACAATTTATTGCAGCATAAGAGCTGATCCGCTTGTTTCTACAGCTTTGCCTTCTTTTGATATGTTTCCAATATTTGCAGGTTTATAATTCCGAGTCAGATATTGATGTTTTGTGTGTTGGTCCTTACTTTGCCACTATAGCTGTGAGTTGTTTTCTCTTTGTAGCTTCTTTGAATCTAACGAGGTTGTGCAACGCCTATAATGCTACATGTCATGTGTATCTCATGTAGGAAGACTTTTTCATCGTTCTGCATAACATGCTTGCAAGCAGGCCGGAAGTATCAGAAATCCACTGTGTCAAGGATGCAAAAGTTCCTCTGATGTTATTCAAATTTGATGGGATATCTATTGATCTTCCCTATGCACGCCTCAAAGTAATATCTATCCCCGAGGTGAGTTATTTTGACTACGACTTCCTTTACAGATACTATAAAGATTACTATATCTAATTGATTTTCTCTTTACATCTAGAATGTGGACGTATTTAATCCATTCTTTCTTAAGAATATCGACGATACAAGCTGGAAAAGTTTGTCTGGTGTGCGTGCCAATAGGAGCATTCTTCATCTTGTGCCAAACATAGAGGCAAGTACTGATGTCAATTTGTATTACTCCGTCTGTTTTCATTTGTTTGTCTGGTTTTGACTTGACACGGAGCTTAAGAAAGTAAAAAGTTACAACTAAAGAGTTACCAAAACAGGAAAGAGGCATTCTTTCTGAAACGCACTAAAAGAAAAGTAAGTCAAACAAATTGAAATAGCATGGTTTGGCGTTGCATGCTTGACGGGGATCACTTAGTTTGGCTTAGTTTGAGAGTTTCCATGTATTACATTTTTGGTTGATATGCTATAGGTATTCCAAGCAGTGCTTCGTTGCATCAAATTATGGGCTAAAAGACGAGGAGTTTATGGAAATGTAAGAGATTCATGGACTCGCCCCTCTTGCTTCTTTATTTCATGCTAACATTATCTTTTAGCCTCGAGTCAAATCTAATCATGCGATAACCTTCAGTTGCTTGGATTCTTCGGAGGAATTCACTTGGCTGTGCTTTCAGCATTTATCTGCCGAAGGCATCCAAGTGTCTGCTTAAGCACACTCATTTTACTCTTGTTCAAGACATTTGCTTTGTGGCCTTGGCCAACTCCAGTAATTCTGCAAGACCAAATAGCTAGGCCATTCATTCCGAATCATGATAAGGTCTCGTGGATGCCAATCCTGTTACCATGTAGCCCCTACGAATTTTGTCATTCCAACATTACGCGAAGCACATTCTATAAAATCAGGACAGAGTTCTTAAGAGGACATATGTTGACTAAGGTACATGATAATTTCGAATATTATCCTGTCATCCTGGTCATTTCTTTCGTTCTTCACCACTCTCTATATGCTATTTTACTCGCAGGATATGCTGAGCCGGGATTTTGATTGGAATATCCTTTTTGAGCCATTTCCTTATGCAAGAAAATATGGACTATTCGTCAAAATTTTCCTTTCCGCTTGTGGCAAAGATGAGCTAGGAGACTGGGTTGGTTGGGTCAAGTCACGTTTTCGCTGTTTATTAGTCAAGGTATGTTCCTGCTGCAGACTTGTTTTCTCTGTTTTAGTAAAGGTATCATCACCTAGACAAGGGCTCCCAGAAAGCAGCCTCTCTACCTCTGTGAGGTAGTGGTAAGGTCTCCGTACATTTCACCCTCCCCAAACCCCACTTGTGGATTCCATTGGGTATGTTGTTGTTGTATCGTCACCTAAAATACTTTATACCAGTGAGATTCGAGATGCTCTTGTCTACAACAAGTATTATATCATATATGAAATGGAATCGTTGTATTCATAGTCCTTTCGTGATGAGACTTCCTTTCATTTCGCGCAGCTGGAGGAGTTATTCGGTTTCTGTGACCCGAATCCAACTGAATATGTCGACACAGATGTATCAGAGCCTAATGTCATCTTTTATTGGGGACTACCAACAGGTAGAGCTGATCTAATAAAGGCTGATCTCGTGGAAGAATACTTTCTGAAAAGCATAGATAACGGATTGAATCAACGTTCAACTGGAACGATCAAGTTATCAATTGTGAAAACATATCAGTTGCCTAAAAAGGCTGATCAGCTTGGTGCTCTCGAACGAAAGAACTCCAAGCCATGCTGGAGGGTTGTCAATGGCAATCGAAAAAAATCTCCTCCACAGCCAAAGTATAAGCCTCATTGTGCTGATGACTACTTGCCTACCAACGAAAACACCGAGTACCCCAGTGCTGGCGGGTAGGCTGCTGTGATACTCGCAGATATTAGAGCGGGATCCACTTTTTGGGAAATACATTTAACTCGAAACGATAACAAGAATATCTCTAGTAGATACAGGGTTGATACTGCACATATTTGTTGATCAAACATACAAAGAACATGAAGAAAATTTGTACATTTGCATTGTATTGTATTAATTTTGAAACTCTTTTGACCCTCACAAACACTAAATGTATTTATTCAAAATTTTTGGTTCCTTAATTATTTGTTTACTTTGAGTTGTAAATCTTTTTCTATTTTCTAATTGTGGCAATATTGGGTGATTCAGTAACCCTTCGGGGTGGCATACTGGTTTGGGCTTTGGGCTTCTATGTTGGAAGTATTAAGTTCGAAACCCTTTGCCAGCAAAAGCAAGGGGTTTGCCTTGCCTAGCATGGCTAGGCTTTCTTTCTGAAATGCAGTTTGCGAAAAGTAACTATTGCATAGGAGCGGAGGTTTACCCCTATGCGTACCCAAATAATAGCAGGTACGAGTTATATATTGGTTGATTTAGTTTTTGTATTAGTAGACAGTTGTTTGGTACGGAGGAAGATATTTTTTTTAGAAAATAAATCAATTTCCGGCAACCAAATACCGAAAAATTATCAAAACGGGGAAATGGTTTTTTCTTCTCTTATTCTTCAAAAAATATTTTTCGAAAAATATTTTCCTTTCATACTCAGCAAACCTCTCTTTTTTTCTAGCACCTTGTAGTTTTTTTTTCGTTCTAATTGAAAATGATTAAATCGAAAGATAAAATAAATACGTGAGTTATGATGAGATGATTATGATGGGATGGATTCACCTTTAATTAAAAATGTGACTAGCCAATTATTCTACACCAAAAAAATCTATAAAGGAGCTATAGTATATGTCAAAAGGTCTATGGTTTCATGAATATGATAGAGATATTTGTATATCAAGAAGTCACACCATTTTGAGATGTCAATTTTTAGTTGTCTAAATGATGATAATCTTTGATTTGAATTAAGCAAGTTGTGAAACTATCTAAGATATTTTGTTGAGTGTGGTATGTTTTATAATAATCATAATAAAAAAATAATTAATCAGAAATTTTAAGTTTGAGTCTTGAGAATAGAAAAAAAAACTCTTGTGAGAAGCTTCTCGCCCCATACTATTTGAAGTCAAGTTAGAAGATGAGTGTATGAAGAAAACAACCGTCGGATAAAATCAATCGTAAAATGGTTTACTTATATACGTAAAAGAATTTAGAGACCTCGAGATCGAGTTTTGAATCTTCTGCTTATGGGGCTTGATTTTTGACACGAGATTTTTTGTGAAAATAGTCTCTCTATCTCTATGAGGTAATGGTAAGGTCCCCAGACCCCACTTATGGAATTTCACTGGGTATGTTGTTGATGTTGTGGAGTTCGAGTTTTGAATATGAAATAGTCTTTGTTATAAAGCATTTTATCTCCTACATGAAAATTTTCAGTGCAAATCTATATTTGATCAAACTCTGATGCGATGTTAGATAACGACTGAGAAACAAAAATCCAACGACATCTTTATATGTAAAAGAGTCTAGAGGTCTTAAGTTCAAATTTTAGGCCTCAATATGGTAGGGGGTAAGCAAATAAGATGCACCCACTAGCTAAGATTTTTTCTCTAAGGCAATTTTTTACAATTACAAATAATTAAGGCAATATTAAAAATTAAAATGTCATTATTAATCATGATTAATTTAACTTATCCTTGGACAACATTAATCAACTCTTGTTTTAATTTTGTTTTTTCTCAAAGGACTCTTCTAAATGTCGTCATTTACCTCAAAATATCTAGTAATTTTTTTTGTTGGTGACTAATCTTTTTAATTATTTTTTAATTTCTCATTAATATTACTAATCCTAATACCAAACCTTTTTATTACCAAAAAAAGAGAATATTACAACATGCCAAATGTCTAGCAAATTTAAAATGTTAGATATTTTTTTTGCTATTTCCAATCAACATCATTACCTTACAATTTTTAAATTTAATTTATTTTATTGGATTGATTAATGTAATTAGTCAAATTAGTGGAGTCAGTGAAAATATAATAATTAGTTAGAAATAAATAAATAAAAGATAAAAACAACCAAAACCACAAAAATATCAACTCATCTACGACTCGTCTTTGAAAACTAGATACCTCAATTGTATATCGATCGAAAAGTACGGCTGCACGACCTCCAACCAAGGGAGTAGTTACGTCCGGTATGCCCCTCCTTATTACCGACATGTTATGGTACCCTAGGCTCCAGTACAGTGATGAAAAAAAGTTACTCAGTGAATCGGTGGATCATACGCTTGGAGACGAAGAATAATCGAGGGATCAAATATGTTATTTAACCCTAGTTTTTAAAATTTTAATAGACAGAATTAATTATCATATTTATATTTATACACGTTTAGGATAACTAATCTTTTTTAATATTTTTTTAGGTTATCAAAACAGAGAAAATAAAAAGAAGAGGGAATAATATTTGGTGACAAAAAAAAAATCAATAGATGGTTTGTTAATGATTTGATTATAAACATAATTAATTAAAACAATTAATTGACGGTCCAAAAGCTATTGCTAGTTGGCACGAAAAGTAGCTAACTTATCAATTAGGAAAAAATCAACTAATTTTATTTGTGACGTTATGATGGAGGGCATGTCAAAAAAAAAAGATCGACATATTTTTAGGTTGATGAAATTTTAACATATGTGCACATATCAACTTAGATGAACCCCACAATAATAATGGATGAATTTTACGAAGCATAACATAAGTTTACATTGTATGCATGCCTTTTGATTCGATAACATGTCAGTTCGATGGACAGATTGATAAGGCTTGTTAGACCAAAATGAACAATATGTATTATGAACATGGATTACCAAATATAATATCAGAATTTGATGCTCTCTCACTCAGTACTTCAAGATTATTTTCACTTTCTATTTTTATTTTATATTATTAGTAATTAAATTAATTTAACCATAAAAATAACCATATTTATAAAAATATGTGTCATACTTTTTTTGAATTAGTATAAACACAAGATGCAACACTACAAAAATACCCAAAAGATGACAATTTCAAAATGGTTTGATTTAAAGTGGAATTATTAAGGGGGTTGATTTTAATGTTTGGTTCCTTGTACTATATGCTACAAAAATATCTAAAGTAGGTTCAAGAAAGCAATGTCTTTTTAAATGTTTGAAAATTGTGTTTTAAGCAAGTTTCATTAAATAAATGGAATTCCTCAATTGTCGAATCAATTATCACAAATAAAATGAAAATATCAAGAAATATGAATATTAAATTTATGATTCAAATTTTATTTAAATTTATTGATTTATAAATTAATAATACAATAATATTTACATATTTAATAAGGTTTTTATATATAAATGGTATCTATTATAACTTTATTTTTTAATTAAAGTTAATTTATCTTGTCTGGTGTAAGAGTGGACATGGTACGATATTGGATTTTGATATTTTGCAGTTCGATAAATCGATAATAACAGTTTGTTCGACTTCAACTTATCTATACTCATATAATAGAGAATTATGACTCCATTTATTCAAAAAATGACTCAATTACATCATTATAACACCTTGCACATGTAGAAATACTCAAAACAAAGAACAAGCAATTCCCTCCGTTAATCAAATATACAAAAAAGTCATTTCAATTAAAATAGAGTAGTCAAAAATTCAACGTATAAATATCAAATACTACTATACCAAAACTACGAAATCAAAAATTTCAATTTCAATATCGATATGATAATTAAATATCTATTATAACATAACCACTTTTAATTTGATGTAAACACTCGATACAAATAAATTGGTATGGTACACTTTTAAGTGCACACCTATTATAATTAAAAATCTTAAATATTCATCCCATGGTCCCTTTCCTTTCCTATATATATGTCTTGCTTTAGTTGTTTGTGTTTCTCAAGTAATCAAAACAAAATTAAAAACCTTTAATATTCCTTCATCATCTTCTCATTCTTCCATCAATTCTCTTTTAAGGAAAAAAATGAGAAATCTATTCTCTATATTGATGCTAATCACCAATTTAGCACTCAACAACGATAGCAATAGCAACAACAATAACAATAACAATTTCATAGACGCAACGTGTAGGGCAACCCCAAACTACTCCCTATGTCTCACCACCCTACAATCCGATCCACGTACCTACGAGGTCAAGGAGGGCGATGACATCACAACCCTAGGCCTTGTCATGGTGGACGCGGTTAAATTAAAGTCCATAGAAATAATGAAAAAGGTAAAAGATCTCGAGAAATCACACCCCGAGTGGCGGGGCCCACTTAGCCAATGCTACGTGGCGTATGACGCCGTCCTACGAGCCGATGTAAAGGTAGCCGTTGAAGCCTTGAAGAAAGGTGTCCCTAAATTTGCCGATCATAGTATGGATGATGTTGTTGTTGAAGCACAAACTTGTGAGTTTAGTTTTAGATATTATAATAATAAATTGAATTTTCCAATTTCTAATTTGAGTAGGGACATAATTGAACTCTCGAAAGTCACTAAATCCATAATTAAAATGTTGTTATGAAGAGTGAGATAAAGAGAATCAAATTTTCAGTTCGATGTACGAAGGTCTTGATATGTGCATGAAGCTTGAAGAAGGATCGAATCATAAGGGTTATAGTTTTCTGTTTTTTATTTTTATATATTCCAATATTTTGTTTAATGTGTGTGTGTTTGTATATAAAGGGTTGGGAATTTATCAAACATTAGATAAATGTTAAAAATAATGTGAATTGTATGTAAGCTAGTTTGGCTAGTTGCATTGAGTTATATATATATATATATATATATATATATATATATATATATATAT
>DF357400.1:10206-20690 GCA_000787875.1 Solanum virginianum | reverse complement strand
TATATATATATATATATATATATATATATATATATATATATATTTAAATTTCAAGTATTTTAATCTTTATTTAATATGGTGATGTCATAAGTTGAACTTAAATAGAACGGTAAAAATTTATATAATTGATTTCAATTTATTGGAGACTGTGACGTCATTATTATTATTCGTGTGTAATTCCAAGAGTGGCTTAAATACAAATTATGCCATGAAATAAAAAATAATTTCAAATTAGATTATAGTGTCATGATTCAGTACATAAAAGAAACTTAGCGCAGAGGACAACTCTTTTTTGTATGATGATGATTGATGGTTAGAAATTCCATGATACATTTTATTATGATGACAAGAAAAATAATACTTTTTTATTTATTAAATATGTAATAATTTTTTCTAAATTCATAAACAATTTTTAGCTACTATTTTTTGTCCCTTCTAATTGCAGCAAAAATGCCCATTGTTTGTTTAGTTGGTGAGTGCACACAGCTTTCACTTTTCTTTCAAGGTAAAATTACTATTTTAACCATTATATATATATATATATAGCAAATAGCACTAACAATTTTGATTTCTTATATCTTCATTCACATATGGAGTATTAAGCCACTATTCTAATATCACAATCAAGAAATAATCTATCAACAAGTGGACCTTATTTCTTTTGTCATTTCAACTTTATAAAATGTCTCCCAAAAGATAATGTTATGTGGAATGTCACAATCAAGCACAAATATCTTCCAAAAAATAATATTATCACATACTTTATCTTCACGACTTAAATCGATCTTCATTTTAACTCACTTTATTCATCATTAAATCATACTTTTAGGGTGCTTAAATTTATTTCCATGTCGAATATAACAAGCACTATTAATCTATCGAAAAAGTTCATCAAAACTTAGATTGATCTTTATTTAGTTCACTTTTATTGATCATTAAATCATAATATCCTAATGTTTAAAATTATTATGATGTCAAATGTCATGATGGGGCATTAACCTATGAACAAAAAAATATGTTATCACTTGCATTTGTCTTTATTTTATTTTCTTTAAAAGATAACTTTGAACTTAGTTAATTTTTTTTCATGAAATAATCAAAGCGCATATAAATTGATTAAAAAAATAGTATATAAAAATTATATTTGGAATGGTTGGGAGAATAAGTGCCTTTATTTTTAAAACTTTTTTCTTTAGGACACTTTATAAAGTTGAAGTGAGGTTTAGCTAAGTATTATTTGTATTTAATTCATATTAATGATAATGTCTTTAGATATTTTATTAAGTAATTATGGTATGATGCTTTAAGGTTATTTATTATTTATTTATATGATACATAAAAAAAGCTATAAGAAAATCAAAACTTATTTTTGTCAAAATTTTCACTAAAGATGAGTGACACTCTGTAACCCACTATCTCATTAAAAAATATATAATATTTTAAAAGCAAAAGCATATTCTTAATCTTTAAAATTAATGAATAATATAAAGCTTCCCCAAGATAGATTAGAGTTTTCTTCGACTAATGAGCCGGCCCATTTATAATCATTGAAGCCCACAAACAATTTACAGCCCAAGCCCATACTTTTTGGACTTTTTTGATTCCCAATAGTATTTATTGCAAAAGAATTATTAACATTATTATTCAAGAATTGCATGGGTTAGGTGGAGGACGTGTTTTCTTTTTTTGTGTTTTTATTATGTCTTATATGTGTTAGTTGTATCATATTTACATATTGCTATGTGCTATTTATTACTAGTCGCTCTTTGTGTTCCCTTCTCTTTCCTTTTTGTCATATCTAGTTCTTTTTATTTATGAGTTTTGAGATGAGGGTTCCCAGGAAACAACATCTCTACTTCTATGAGGTAGTGATAAGGTCTGCGTATATTTTACTCTCCCGAAACTTCACTTATGGGATTTCACTGGATATGTTGTTGTAAACAGGGAAGAAGAAAAGTAAAAGAGATCATGTTAGAATCTAATTATCTGGTATCTGATAAATAACAGTGAAGAAAAAAAGTAAAATAATAACTATTCTTTTATTATTAGTTGTGTATCGTGAATTTAAATTTTGAAAATGAAATAGACTCTATAATTAAAATTAATCAAACTTTCATGTATCAAATCAAATATTTATTTGTCATGCTGATTCAATCACTTTGGTGGATAATATGAGTCCATCTGCCCTATTTTCTGTTGTCCCTCACTTATGTGGGCCCTCATGTTCCAATAATAGAATTATCGACATAAACAAATGCGAGATATTTTATGCGCTAAATTATTTTATATTCTTTATTTATAATTATAATTAATTTAAATTTACGTTGAATAAAGATCCAAATAATTAATAATCACAAAATTTGAGTGTGTAATTTTCATTTTTGGAAGTTCTTGGCAAATAGTAAATTTGTTTTTTATAAAATCCACTTTTAGACAAATTGAGCAGCTCTAATCACATGGGGTGTGGGGTAAAGAAACAAATTATTGTTTATATATACTAATATTTTAAATGTTTTTTAATCATGAAAATGACACTAGTGGTGCATTGGTGCATTTTGAACTTTTTTTTTAAAAAAAATTCATCTAATATTTGATATTTTTATTGATATATAATCAATTTTGAATCACTCACATATTGCACGACTCATTTTTAGATATGACACTTTTTTAAATAATACAACATATCTAGTGAAATTCCACGAGTGAAATTTGGGGAGGGTAGAATATACGCAGACCTTACCACTACCTCATAGAAGTAGAGAGAGTTTCCTGGGAACCCTCACCTCAAAACCCATAAGCAGAAAGAACTAGATATGACAAAAAGAAAAAAGGAACACAAAGAGCGATTAATAATGAATAGCACATGACACTATGTAAATATGAAATAGCCAACACATATAAGACAGGTAATGAAAATACAGAAAAAGAAAACACATCCTTCACCTAACTCATGCATCCACCTAATCCTATCAATTAGTCTATTACTCTAATTCGCAACCTTCATTTCCTCATATCTACGGTCATGTACTATGTGTATTTCAATATTCGCTAAGATAGTAAATTAATTATTAATTAGTAGATAATAAAAGATATTGTGCAAAAATGTCAAAAAGTAGGCATAATGCAAAATGCTTTTAACTCAAAGATAATAAAAAAATATTAGGAAAGTTCAACAAGATAATGAAATGATATCATGAAGTTAAAACGTATGATTTTATTTTTCTTGTGGAGGAAGTTATAACTTTAAAATTTTCACTCCATCATTTAAATTAAAAAATAGTTAAATAAATATATAATTTATATATAATATGTGCATAATTATACATAATGAATATAGAGAAATGCATGACCAATAATGTTATCCAATTTTATCAACCACTATACATATATTGCATCACTAATATCATCCAATCAAATAAATAATAACAACAATCATTAGAGATGGAGTCAGAATTTAAATTTTACAGTTTTAATCGTTTTGAATTATTAATTCTTAATTATACTAATATATATATTTAATAAAATTTTAAAATAAATATATAATTTATATTTAAAAAATTATGAAATTAGTTATTAATACTTGAATCAATCATGTTAATGCTTCCAAGCAATCAACTCAAAAAGCAAGGGATAAGAGTAAGGCATAATAAAGTGATACATTCCACTTTCATGAGGATAATGAAAGGGAAACCATTATCTCTAGTAATTATGGGTGTACAACTATATTAAAATAATTATTGAAGTATGTCCTATAATGGATGTTGCTATTTTTTTTATAGATATTTTAGATTTAAGCTCTGAATATTAAAAAAAAATTGACAGACTGTTTCGTCTTAAATGGAGCCTGCATAATAGAACTCCAATATGAATATCAAATATCAGATGAAAAAAATTATATTAATATAATTACCATTGTACTTCTATTTCTATATTAAGTTTCTAGATATTGTTAAGAGGATTTAGAAATTTATGGGATAGGATTAATGACAAAAACATTAAAAAAACACACACACTAGAATATCTCACTTGGGATTTCATTATTGTCATATAAAGTAATTTTTGAACCATCTTGTCCACTAATTCACAAGAATTTTCATTTATAACAAAATATTTAAAGTATTTTTTACACTTCTATTTAAAGTATTTTGTACACTTCATCTTTATAAATTCACTAATTTAATAATTTTTTAATTCAATACGACTTTTCTAATTTTATCAAAAAGTATTACAAAATCATTACGTTTCTAGATCAACAAACTTCCAAAAAATATTGTTCATATGATACCTCACACAGCAAGCTTGTCTTTTTCCAAGCTAAAATAGGAGGGCCAATAATTCTTTTTGGTAGTCCCAAAGTCTTATCATAGTAGAATTGAGTAGTATGATCTAATCTTTTTCGTAAAAAAATATATTATTTATAAATAATTATGATTATTTTTTATTTATATATATATAATATATATTGAACTTTTTAATTTATTCATATTTTATTCTACATGTTTTGAATCTCTCCGATAAAAATTTTTACTTTATTACAGATAGTGAATACTGCATTCTTTAATTTTTTTCGTGTGTTTACTTTTTACGTTTTAAATCTCTCTAATAAAAATTTTGACTTTAGCGATCTTGTGTTATACGCTGGTAATATCTTTCTTACCAAGACGCGCAAATTCTCATCATGTCCCAGATCACATTCTGTGAATCAAAAGGAGAAGTCTACTCATCTATCAGCTCCTTTGGTAGATCGATCCACTACTAATATAATTTCATCGATAAATATTTACTCTTCATAATTTGAATCTGATAAAGAAAAATTCTGACTCTATTACTAATAACGGGACTTCTTAAAAATCTAAACTCTCTTCCCCACAAAGCCCAAACAAACCCCACCGAAAACATAGAGCAAGAAATCAACACGCAATTGAATCCGTCCATCCATCTACTATATAAAACACACACACACACACTTACAAAATCACACTCCAACTTCAATTTTCTCCATACCAAAAACACACACACACACACTCTTCTAGTTCTCAATTTTCTTTCAAAAATGAAGATTTTGATTTTCCTAATAATGTTTCTAGCTATAGTGCTGGTAACAAATGGAAACAACAATCTAGTAGAAACAACATGCAAGAAAACACCAAATTATGAGTTGTGTGTGAAAACTTTGTCTTTAGACAAAAGAAGTGAAACAACAAGAGATATAACAACATTAGCATTAATTATGGTTGATGCTATAAAATTTAAAGCTAATCAAGCTTCTAATATTATTTCAAAACTTAGGCATTCTAATCCTCCTCTTGCTTGGAAAGATCCTTTGAAGAATTGTGCATTTTCATATAAGGTAATGTTTGAATTATGTTGTTCGTTTTCGTTTTAATTTGTCTGTTTTATAAATTTTTAGTGAAAATTTTGACTCGAATAAAGACATATAGTTGCCTTTCCTATGTTCATTTGTCTGTCTTACTTTCTTGGTGAAAATTTGGACTCAAATAAAAATCTATGTATATTCTTTCTGTGTCAATTTGTCCGTCTTACAAAATTTTAACTTTAAAAAGAGGAGTTATGTTTATCTTTTTTCATTTTAATTTTTTTATCTCTTTAATGAAAATTCTAAGGCTAATTAAAGAGCTAAGAGTATATTTATCTTTATGTATATTTATTTACTTTTGTTTACTTGTTGTAATACAACTTCCCTTTTAGTTTGTCTTAACAAATCATGTCCTTTTTCTTTTTCTATGATTAGAAATGACTAACTTTAAGATATTTATTTTGTTTTTAATAAAATAATTTATAATTACATAATTTTTAATTTTTTTTTAAAAATAAATCATGTCTAATTAAATAATCTCACATAAATTGAAATAAACAAAGAATATACTTATATACCATAACATATGTGTGGCTAGCTATAACAACTTAAAAGGTACTTTTTCAAATGGTGGAGAATTTTAGAGAATACTATGATAATTGATTCTGACAGAAATTGAAGGTAAAGCTGCACATAATAGATTCTTGTGGTTGAGTCCTTTCCCTGACTCGCGCGTAATAAAAGCTTTAGTGCATCGAGCATGCCCTTATGATAAAATAAATTGTATATTTAGATAATTTTTCTTAAAAACTTAAAGTCACGTAGATAAACAATATCACATAAATTGAAATTTTGAAAACATAACATGTTTTAATTTTATTATATGATTTTCCAAAACAGGTAATTTTAACAGCTAGTATGCCAGAAGCCATTGAAGCATTGACAAAAGGTGATCCAAAATTTGCAGAAGATGGAATGGTAGGTTCTTCTGGAGATGCACAAGAATGTGAAGAATATTTTAAATCTACTAAGAAGTATTCACCACTTTCTAAATTAAATATGGATGTTCATCAACTTTCTGATGTTGGTAGAGCTATTGTAAGAAATTTATTATGATGTTTATGTGTCTATAATATATTATTTTTTATGTCGTGTTGTAATTATTCATTATTTGCTTTTTATTTTAGTCGTTTGATTTCATATTTAGCATTTTGTATTTTTACTGATGATACTTTTGAGATGAGTGTCTTTCAAAAATTTCTATAAGATAGTGATAAAATTTGTATTTATCTTTTTTAAACTGTACTTTCATTTTGTTGTGGTGTCCTAAGAGAAGAGAAATTGTGATCTATATCATTTGTTGAGCAGAATTTTAGAATTTTTGTATTTTCGAATTCTGTTCCATGGTCAGACCTTCAATTCCTTAAGAAATCATAATTGGATATTTTATTAAACACCTTGAGGGTGGTGTGTAATTGGGGTAAAAGATCTTGTAATTCAATAAAATTTCACTGAATATATTATTGTCGATATGATTTGATAAATTGGTGACATGTGTAATGAACCTCTCTTTAATTATAAGAACAAGTGTATCATGTATATTTGTACAAGTGTGACACTCTTATCCAATAGTTGTCCACTTCTAGTTAAGTCTCAACTACTATAACTTTAATGTGAGGGGTGCGTTTTAATTTATTTATCTAATTTTATTTAAGAGATGAATTTAATTAAAAATATATAGAATATATTAAAAAGTTTTAAAAAATATTTTTTAATTTTATGATCTGTGTATGAAAAGTTAAAGCTAAAAAGTTATTAAAAATATTTTTTTGAATAAAATAAAAAAATAAGTCAAATAAATTGAAAGATAGAAATTAAGTGTTATGTATTTACATTTCAAGAAAGAATTAGCCCGTGTCTTGTATCCTAGTAATTATAAAAAACGTGAGTAAAATGTAAAATGTAGACACAAAAAGAAGTAAAATGTAGAAAAAAAATGAAGAAGTGAATAAAAGATAATAATAGTACTTTTTGATATCATAAACGTTTTTATTACGTATATATTCCTTTTAAAGAATATTAAAAAATAATTATAATTCTTAATTTAATGCTATAATAAATTATCTATTTATCTTAATTTAAGGAATTCTCTTCCATCATTAAACAAAAGTACCTTAAAAAGAATATCAAATCTTCTCCCATATATGTATTCAAACATTTGAATAAATATTTGTCTTTAATAAATATTACATCTAAAATTTTATTTGTAATATATGTATGGCATAAACTTGTTATATCTAAAATATTATACATATAATTTATGGCAAAATTAGAATATATCTATATTGTTGTATAAATTTATGAAATAAATATTCATAGTACAAATTTGAAAAGATTTGTTTTTTAAAAAATTATTACATATAATTTATTTTGTTGTAATATACGTATAGCACAAGCTATGAAATTATATTTTTGTATGGTATAAATCCAATTTTCAAAAAAATATTATTATTATATCTTTAGTATAAATTTATGGAATAAATAAATATGGTACAAGTATTTATAGTATTGGTATGATATAACTTTTGTGTTTAAGGAATACATATGCATATCCATACACACACATATATATTTATATTTATGGTGTGTATATAAATGATTGATTGTTCTGTATATTAGATTCTGCTATTTGACTTAATATTTTATATGTCATAATATTATTTTTCCTAATTCATTTTGACCAAATTCCTTATTATCCATATTTATATAAATATTCAAATCTTTTTTTAATTTAATCTGACTATTGACCACCTCCTATATCCATCCACTATATATAATACTCACACTTTTACAAAACACACAAATTCATCTACATTTAATTCCTAATTTTATTTGAAAATGAAGATTATGATTTTCCTAATGATGTTTCTAGCTATAGTGCTAGTAACAAATGGGAGCAATAATCTAGTAGAAACAACATGCAAGAACACTCCAAATTATGAGTTGTGTGTGAAAACTTTCTCTTTAGACAAAAGAAGTCAAACATCAAAGGATATAACAACATTAGCATTAATAATGGTTGATGCTATTAAATCTAAAGCTAATCAAGCTTCTAGTACTATTTCAAAAATTAGCCATTCTAATCCTCCTCCTAGTTGGATTGATTCCTTAAAGAAATGTGCATTTTCATATCAGGTAATGTTTCTATTTATTTGTTTTACTTTTTTTCCTTTCATTCATATAACAAAAGCTGTCTCTTTTCCTTTTCGATATTATTTTATTTGTTAGTTGGGGTTAGGGGTGGGAGCACTTTGAAACATGTTCTTTTCCTTCTCATTATTTTTACATCAGGTAATGTTTCAATTTATTTATTTTACTTTTTTTCTTTCATTCATATAACAAAAGCTGTCTCTTTTCCTTTTTAGCATTACTTTCTTTTTGGGGTGGAGCGGGGGTTGGGGAGTTTGAAACGTATTCTTTTCCTTCTAAAGAACTTATTAATTTCAACTTTTTATGTGACATCTATAAGATTAGCTACAAGATTGATGAATAATTTATTTTGTTTTGTTATACTTAATGTCAAATTAAAAAAAATTAAATAAATAAGTTAAAATGGAGAAAGTATGCTCTTTTTACATAGGAGCTAGAAAATATAGAAAGAGGTTGGGAGGATTTCAAACGTATAGTAATATTGTAATTTTTCGAGAAAGGAATGTGAATTTTATTTTCTTCGCTTTGCCTTAATATTGAAGTTTATGTGATGCTATTTTCTTATTAGATCTTTTGAGAAAAAAAAGGATTAATTTCTATACATACTTTGAAGTAGTGTTATTTTATTTTATTTTTAAGTTTATGCTTAATCACATATTTTTCAAGCAACAAAAGGCTCATGTTTAATATAACCTCCCTTTCATAATAATTGATATTTTTATTATAACATAAAATAAGTGATGTTTCACATAATCAAACAAATACTAATCGTTCTCTTTAATATTTATCCCTAATTAAATGATTGTATTTTTCTGTAACCAAAAATATATCTTTTTTTTTTCTGAAACCTAACAACAATAATAACATACCCAGTGAAATCCCACAAGTGGGGTTTGGGGAGGGTGGAATGTACGCTGACCTTGCTACTACCTCATAGAAGTAGAGAGGCTGTTTCCTGGGAACCCTCATCTCAAACCTAAAAATATATCTTTTTTTCTGAAACCTAACATATTGAATTTTATTATATGATTTCCAAAACAGGTAGTTTTAACACAACTATTGCCATCAGCCATAGAAGCATTGACAAAAGGTGATCCAAAATTTGCAGAAAATGCATTAGTAAGTTCTTCTGGAGATGCACAAGATTGTGAAGCAAATTTCAAGTCTACTACTAAAAATCCACAACTTTCACAATTAAACAATGATGTTCATCAACTTTCTGATATTGGTAGCGCTATTGTAAGAAATTTATTGTAATATTTATGTTATGTGAGGGATTCACAAAATTAGTGAGATGTGTAATGAACCCCCTCTTAATTATTATATTAAATAAACTAGTTATGTTGATTAATTCATGTTATATACTCCTTCATTCAGTATTTCGCTATTCGAAGTCAACTTAACTAAACTTCAAGGCTATATTTGAAATCTAAAATTTAGATATTTGAAAACTATATGAAAAATGTTATGAGTTGTAATCCTTCTCATATTAATATGACGAAAAAATTTATCTTAAAATATTGGTCAAAATTCATATAGTTTGATCTCGATAAGTGAAATAGTGACAAGTAAAAGTGAACGGAGGGAATATGAGCTCAATATTTGTTCATAATTTGATCTTTTTAAGTGGTGTTAAATAAATAATTTTAAATTATCTCATTAAGTAAAATTATTAATATTAATAAAATTTAAATGTGTAAAATTGGGCATCAGTTAGATTAAGATAGACAAAAGAAAATTTTTTTAATTTTTTTCTTCAAAAATAACCATTTTAACTCTCTTTTATACGTATAATATATACATTAATAAATAAATAAATAAAATGTGTCATGAATATTTGTACAAGTATTACACTCTTATCCGTTTCTCAACAACAACAACAATAACATACCCAGTGGAATCCCACAAGTGGGGTCTGGGGAGGGTAGAATGTACGCAGACCTTACCACTACTGAAC
>DF357401.1:140071-176332 GCA_000787875.1 Solanum virginianum | reverse complement strand
TAAAGGATAAAGAATATATGGAATTATATATTATAACTATTTTAACTCAAAATCACTGATAATAATTCAAAAAATATCTTCAATAGGTAGTCATGTCCAAACACAAGATAAATTTCCAAAATAAAAATAAATAATACTTTTTTTTTCAAATTCTAGAATTCTTATATCGAAGCTAGCCCACTTTTGTTGGCAAGTCACAGAGAATTGGCTATTGTTAGTGTCTTTAAATTTGATATTTCAGTACTCGTTGTATTGTAATCAATGTATT
Source organism: Solanum virginianum (assembly GCA_000787875.1). Lineage (NCBI taxonomy): Eukaryota > Viridiplantae > Streptophyta > Magnoliopsida > Solanales > Solanaceae > Solanum > Solanum virginianum. Next base: position 176,064 of record DF357401.1, on the reverse strand, counting down.
GTATTGTTAGTTTAAATAGTATGTTTATTTTTATTGTTATTTTAAATTATGTTATATCATATTATTTAAATTTATTATTAGGTAACAATTGATTGCATCATTATCTTAATATTTTCTTTCCATTTTATCTTTACTTATTTTGTGTTCTTTCACCCTACCATTTTATAAAGCTAGCATCTATCTTGTTTTCTAGTTCTATTGTGACGTTATGTAACGAAGGAGAACAATACAATCTATCCAAATATATTCATTCTAGGGACAGTTACAGTGCATAGCCGTTTGACCAAAATAATTACCAAAAACATGGTTGCTATATAGGTATGTATAGTTAATGTATATTTCATGTATAGTCAAGCTATATTCTTTTTTTTAGTATATCGTAATGTATAGTCAGCGTATAACGCATGTATAAGTAATTTATATAGTATCGTCAATGTATACTTTTTATGAATTTTGGCAAGTTGTATAGTTATGTATATTTTCTATGATTTTGAGCTTTTCTTTTATATAAATAAAAGATTACTATATTTGTTGTAAAGTAATTAGTTTATTATATATATTTGAAATTATCTCAATATATACTCATTTAAACAATACAACAGAACTGTAATGACCTGAAAATTATTTTTGGTATTTTCAGCCAAATTACTATTTTTGCCCTTCTTAAAAGTTGTCTTGAGTCATTATTGGCTAATGCTAAAAATCAAATTTCGAAAGTACGGTGATAAACCTGAAAATTATTTTTTGTATTTTCAGCCAAATTAATATTTTTGCCCTTCTTAAAAGTTGTCTTGAGTCATTATTGGCTAATGCTAAAAATCAAATTTCGAAAGTACGGTGATAAGCTTGAGTTTTTCAAAAAAAAGAGTTTTTAAAGGCTTAAATTGAAAATTTTGAGTTTTCTGGCCGTTTTGAGTTTTCTAGCCGTTTTGAGTTTCAATTGCTAGATCGTAATTTTGTCGATTCCATCAGCTCCGAAATGTCGAATCTGGTCGAATTATACTTTTATAGGCTTTGATCATAGAATTTCGGATAAGCTCCGAAATGTCGAATCTGGTCTAGGGGAACTTGCAGAATTTAATTTGAAGTTAAAGTGGAGATTTTAGGTCTAAAGTTGCATTTTTAGTTGTTACCGTAGCCAAAGTTTGACTTTGTTCAACATTTGGGCTTCGGAAGGTCAGATTGAAATTCTGAAAATTTCAATAGTTTCAGATGGTCAAACTAACGCTAGAAATGGTTTTGCTGCAATTTTTAGAGCTTTTGAGAATATTTTGAGTTTTTAAGTCTGAAACTAGTTTTAACGAACTTTTTCAGGTTTTGGGTCAAGGAGGCCTCAATTGCAAATTATAATATTTCCATTGGATCTGGAACGTTGAGTTTGGGCTAGGAGGACCTTTTTTTCAGTCCACGGAATTTTCGAGTGTGTTTTGGCCTATCGGTAGATTTTGATATTGGGAAATGACACCCATATTGGCATAAAATGATCTCCGTTGGAAATTTTGACTACACCATTGAGTTCGAAATGCTATTTCTGATAAGATTTCATATATAAATTGTATTGTTTTGACTTTGGATGAGGTCGGAGCGTCGAATTTAAGTTCGAGAGGTTGTTGAAAATGCTGAAATGGGCAGGTGACGTGGCCCAATTAGGTTCTGCCATATGGCAAACCCATTTCCAACCCTAAAATTTATGCATAAGCTTGCAAAATTTGCCCCAAACTTCAACCAACAATTTCTCTCTCAAAAGGCTAAGTCGTATAATTTTTTGAGAAGAACAACATGGGAGCTTCAGAAACTGATTTTGGTACGTCGTTTGAGGTAAAATTCGTGACCTTGCTGCTGTGTTTTTAATATATTTTGAAAACTTTAACATGCGATTTCTTCCTCAAATTAGCTTCGTTTTTTGAACGATTTTCGCCGTTGAATTCCTTATGACTTGGGGAACATTTTCATGTATAAATTTCCAGATTTTGATGGTATTTTTTGGTGATGAAATTTTTAGATCGTTTTACCCATTTCACTCTAATTAGTTGATTTTTATGTCGTTAGATTTATTATATAATGATGATATTATTTTTGAATAGATTTTGGTGAATTAGAGTGTCATAGAAAGGGAAAAGCTTCGGAAGTGACGTGATTCGAGACTTTACATAAGGCAAGTAGATTTCTAACCTTTTGTTAAATATGTTGAACCTCGTATGCTCCAATGTGTATACAATCGAGTATTTTGGGGTAAAGATGAATTTATGTACGCTGTGATTGAAATATTTTGAATTCGGTAATTATCCTATGGTGATATTTAACTTGTGAATTAATGATGGAGATTTATTATATGTGAAAATAGTGATTATTTGTTATTGATATCGAAGTGATACTTATTTTTAGATGTCAATATTGTTAAGGTTGTTATGGTATTGAGATTGAGGATATTGCAACATTTATGGTATTGAGCTACCCATTCTTGATTTGAGATATATTGTTGAGTTTGTATCGAGACTTTGTTGTTATGAGTTGTATTAAAATTTGTCGTCTCCTCATTATTGTGTGAATATGCCCATTCGCATTGACTTTGTGACAAGTGTTATGTGGACATGAAAAAGAAGAAGAATTAAAGGAGATGTACTATTTCGAAGGACGCGTCGCGCGCTGCAACGGATACTATGATTCGAGGATCGTATCGCATGCTGCGACAGATACTATATTTCGAAGGACGTGTCACACGCTGCGACAGATACTATGATTTGAGGGTCGTGTCGCACACCGTGACGAATATTATATTTCGAGGGACGTGTCACACGCTGCAACGAATACTATAATTGAAGGATCGTGTCGCAAGCCACGACAGATACATGGTTCATGTGTGGCCCCCATAGGTTCTGACTGAGGCATGTTTATGATCAGTGGATGTGTATCGTAGGACATACATGTACCACTATTATTTGACATTGCATAACATTATTTGCATCTCACGGCATTCATTTCATCACATAATGCTCTGGTTTGTTATGATTATATGAAGTGCTATTGAGATTGGTTAGTTCTGTTATTGGCTTAATGACACTTGATGAATTGGCGAGAACTCGATAAATCATAGAATTTTCCTCTATAACTTGAAAGTGGGATAATGGGAATTATACTTTTATAGGCTTTGATCATAGAATTTCGGATAGTGTAATTGTGAAGGTTATGAATTATTATATTGCAGAATAGTTGTGAGATTGTGACTCTTAGAGGCCTGATGCTAAATGATGATTATATCTATATTCTAGTAATTTTCTACATATGATATATATATTGTGCTGAAACTTTTCTGAATGCAGGTTTGTAGTCTGGTGGTATGTGGTTGGGTGTTATGCAGTTACTTGGTTCTTCATTATTTTACTTTAAGTTAGTCCTATTTGCTGGGTACCACGTGGTATTTGATACTCACCTCTTGCTACATTTTGTAGGATGCAAGCCCGATTCCTCTGGTTAGACTTTTCTCATTACAGGATCAAGCTTCTAGATTATTCTTAAGGTAGCTGCTTATGTCTTCAGCAGACCTTCAAGGAATCTATTATTATGTTATGTTTTATTTGAGAACTTGACATTTGAGACATGTATTTTATTCGAGAATTCTATATTTAGAGGCTTGTACATGTGACACCAGCCCTTAGAATAGTTGTTGTTTGGTATTCATATGATTAATTGTCGTATTAGTCTATTCATCTTCCGCAATTATTGTTATATTTGGATTAGTAAGTGTTAGACTGACTAGCCTTGGTAGGTTATATAAGTGACATCACGCCTGAATTTCGAATTGTGACAACAACACAACACAGTACAATACAATACGATACGATACATAACAAGTTTGTTAGAACTCGTGACAGAATAATTACCTAGACTTTTTATGAATAAGATTATCATAACTCATAGTGATTGATAGAGGTGACAGTTGGGCAGGTTGAGTTAAATTTGAGCGGGTTATAATGGGTCAAGACAACGAACAGATCAAGATCCAATCTAACTCAAATTTTCTTGGATCAAAATGGGTTGAGTAATGGGTTATAGAATGGGTCAAGACCCAACCCGATCTAGCTTTACTAAGTTTTACTTATTTTATTTATTCTTTTTCAATACATGCTTCGCATCGATCCGGAAGCTTCATTCCCAACCCGATCTAGCTTTACTAAGTTTTACTTATTTTATTTATTCTTTTTCAATATTTTAGTACTTAATGAAATTATATTTTTCTTCATTATGGCTATATAAAACATATCAAATTTAAAAAAAAGTTTTTAAAAAATATTTTGGCATATCAAATTTAAAAAAAAAGTTTTTAAAAAATATTTTGGCATATCAAATTTTAAAAAAAGTTTTTTAAAAATATTTTGGCAAGATCTCTCTCGAGTCAATTCGGATTGTATATCAACTCAATTTTAAATGGGTTGAGTTGAGATGGTTGAACTAATAAATGGACGGGTTAACTTCAACGGGTTAGACGGATTGAGTTTAATTTTGCCACTCCTAGTGACTGATCATCAGGATTTAGCACAAAAATATCTTGGCAAATCACCACAATTTTTGATGGATAGATTCATCAAAATTCAAGGAGGAATATTGAAACAAGTTATTCACAATTTCAAGCTTTAATTTCATTAAAAGTTTATGAGGAATTTCACCATCACTTTTTTTTTTTGGTCAAAGAAGAATAGTCCTGCTAAACTTTTTTTTTTCTTTTTAATATTATTATATTCTAAGTCCTAGACAAGAAGAGATGAAATTGAGGAACAAAGTACGAGGCACTCATCTTAAAATTCCACAAAATATATTACTTCCTCATCAGTTAATTCAGTTCAATTTTATGTATTATTGGTTTGATTTATTAATTTTTTATTTTTAAATATGCCAAATTAATAAGATATATTTTTATCAGTTTTTTATTTATTAATTTTTAGTCTTTAACGATTTAATTTTTGATTTACTGAGTAAATTCATAAAAATAAATATATGTCTTCTCTTACAACTTGATGCACTATGAGATACAGTAAAATAAATAAATCAATTGAGCATCTAAACTTTATAATATGCTATATTTGATCTCATATTTGATTTACTTTTCGACATAAAGGTTATACATTAGAAACCAAGTTAATACACGACTTACGAGTATCAATTTAGTATAAACTGATGCTAAATTATTAATATTTAATATTTATAAAGGGATAAAATTGTTGGATATCTCTAAAGAATCTAGGAAGTAGAAAACACTTTCTATTAATAACATAAGAGAAAATTACAACTCACAAAATTGCTAGAATAATCTTTCTAGCTTTACCTTTTTTTCTCTCTCTCTCTTTCTCTGTCACTTTGCTTATCTTAAGCTCTCCTTTGGTGAAGAGTGATGGATAAATAGAATGACTCCTAACATCTCCTATTTATAATGTTCTTAAGGAGGTGAGTTACAAGTTGCCACTTGCAACTTTACAACTCATTATAAATAAGCATTCTAGCTAAGTATGAGTTGTAGTTGAGTTGTTTTCCTTAGGCTTCAAGTAAGCAAGTCTAGCTTGCTTTAAGGTCATCAAATTCAAATTGACTTCTACCATTGAATAAACAAATCAACTTGTTTTCAACTTCTTTAGGTTGACAAATCCAATTTGAATTCTACCATTGACCACCTTAGATATTAAGTAATCTTAATAATTAAGAAAATAAAACCTTAGTATCTATTTATGATTTATGTCGAATTTTAACAAAAATATTAAATTAGTACAATCTTAATGAGTTATCAATTTACCTAATAACTCAATACTAAAAATCAAAATTGAACCTATAACCTACTAATTTTTTTTTGTAAAACCATCAAAAACTCGTTAACCCAGTAATCCGATAACAATAAACCAGTAAAAAAATTTGATTCAGTTTATCGATCGATTTGATTTCTGCACACTCCTACTCCTTTCGGTTAAAAGAGAATGATCTTTTTTTTTTTTTTAAAAAAAAAAGAGTGATTCATTTTATTTTTTTTGAAAAATATTTATTTTAGCTTTTCACCATTTAAAATTATAAAATTAAAAAATATTTTAATATATTTGACATAATTTCAATTTAAGATGATAAAATTGAAAAAAAAATTATTTTTTGTCTTTTTCATTTGAGAGTAAGAATAAACTAGTACTAGATGCTCTTTGATTCCCATCTTTATTTTTTTTGGTTTTTTTTCTAAAGACAAATATCTGCTTGTTTCCTGACACCTACCACGTGTCAGAATTATGTGTTAAAATAATTTGTTTTTTTCTGAAAAAACAAAAGAAAAAAAAATCAGATTATAAATCTCAAACTCTCTCTCTTTCCTTCCTTCCATGCTTCGCATCGATCCGGAAGCTTCATTGTTTGTCCAATAGGTATTTCCCAATTTTTCTTTTCTTATTTGGATTGGTTAATTTTGTAAAGGGGAATTCAAAATTTTAAATAGACGATTTGGCATAAAAGAAAAGGTAAAATTTGAAAAAAAAAAGTTGAAAAATGATATGTGCCCAATGAAATTATTGAGTTTATGAATTCTGAATTTTAGGACGGGATATAGAGTTGGGATAAAGTTATTGAGTTTTGTCGAACTATTGGGAAGATCTGCTCATGGTAATTTGCATGTTTGTTTTGGTTCCATTTTGCATATATTTCTAATGTTCTAGTTGTTGCTTGTTGTCATGAATGTTTGAAGATTGTAAAGGTTTTTGTATTTTTATGGAATATTTTGTCTTGGGGGATATTTTGCATGGATGCATCAATGTTGAATGTTGTATGCAGGAGATTTTTTGATCTTGACATATAATGTTTTTTCCTCACCTTAACATTTATTATTGAATTTTCTAGTAATGTCTTTCTCTAAGAAAGGGGAGGCACTAAAGTTCCCGTTATGTGCAGGGCCTAGGGAAAAGCGTGATCATAAGGATTGTGTTGATTGTATGTAGCCTTATCTTTCATTTCTGATAAAGGCTGTTTCTAAGGCTTGAACCCGTAATCTCCTCGTTACATGACAACAAAACTTTACAAGGGAAGGTGAGCCTTGATGTAATTGGTAAAGTTGTTGTGATGTGGTTGGAGGTTACAGGCTCGACCCGTGGAAACTGCTTCTTGGGTAAAGTTGTGTATAATAGACCTTTGTTGTATGGTTCTTTTCTGAACCCCGCATGCACATATTGGGAGCTTATGCGTTGGGTGGCCTTTTGACTTTCTTTGGGGTGTTTGGTGGGGTGATGAGGATCTATCTTCTAGAATTTGAAGTTTGTGGTTGCCATCGATCCCATAGCTCGTTTTAGATACTGGGTTCACTATTGATTATTTATATATCTTTAATGGATTTCCTAATACAAATATTGGGTTTAAACAAAAGCTAATGGATTTGTCTGAACTCCTATCTATAACTCCAAGTCCTATCTATAACTCCCCCCTTGGAGGTAGGGCCTTTCCAATCCTATGTTGCTTGGACTCTTCAAAAATGTCAACGGGTGCGTGTTGGATTCTCCAAAAGTAGCATATTTTTGGAGAATCCGATATGGGTGCGGCATTGAAAGTGAAGAGTTTGTGCAACTTCGTTTCAATAAGTTCACAATTTGATCTGAAAAGTATATTTCATGTTTCACTAGCTCATATTTTATGTGTCAAGTTTCTGCATCTTTTGTTTGGTGAACGACTAAATCTAGCTACATTTCTCAATCTTGATGAGTTAAATTTGTCCAATGTGATGGAACAGGATAGCCATTTAGTTTGGTTTTCAATAGTTTTTAAAGGAAAAATCATAAATCTGGAACCTTCTAGTTGTAGTTGTATTCTTGAGGTAGAGAGTGTCATTAGTTAAAAGACAAGATTCCAAACTCATCGTGAGCTAAACCGATATGCATCTTGATGGACATTTCTGTTGCTTTTCCCCTATATCTTTTACTTTCAGTTCGCACATCATTTTACATAGTCATCATTTTTTTCTTAAGGCAATAATTGTTAAGCTCGCATTGAAATTTCCTGTCTGTCTGTCCCTTTTTGCTGTTGACATTCAGTGCTTGTGATATTTATGAAGGCAATATAATTGGGATGCAGAAGAATGGGGTTGTACAACAGCAATTACCTATTGGAGGCTTCTGAATTTCCATATGCCTCGATATTAGTCTGTTTCATCCTGAGTGATCTCAATTATGCACCTCACAGCATAGTAAACTTCTCGTGCCAGATGAACAATGAAGCCACAACCCTTAAACACCCCGTCATGCTGAAGCACAGTCTTGTTGGAGCTGGTTGAGCTCTGCAACAAGGCCTCTCCTGCCTGTTAAAAACGAGTATCATATCAGCAGGAAGAAGTAAGTTTAGTGGTTACTAGAATTGTTGGTTCAAATGGAGAAGAAAGGAAATGTACTGATGCAAAAATATGATTTGGGGAGATTATTAGGTCAGGGAAACTTTGCTAAGGTTTATTATGGAAGGAATCTTGAAACGGGACAGAGTGTAGCCGTCAAGGTAATTGACAAAGAGAAGGTTCTTAAGGCCGGACTGATGGAACAGACTAAGAGAGAGATATCTGTTATGGCATTGGTTGAACACCCAAATGTTCTAAAGTTATATGAGGTCATGGCAACTAAATCTAAGATTTACTTAGTCATTGAGCATGCCAAAGGCGGTGAGCTTTTCGCAAAATTGACAAAGGGGAGGCTCAAGGAAAAATTAGCTAGGAAGTACTTTCAGCAGTTGATTAGTGCTGTTGAATGTTGCCACAACCGAGATGTTTACCACCGTGATCTGAAACCAGAAAATGTGCTTCTAGATGAGAATGAAAACCTTAAGGTATCGGACTTTGGATTAAGCGCCTTGGCCGAGTCTAAGAGGCAGGATGGCTTACTCCACACAACATGTGGAACCCCAGCTTATGTTGCACCAGAGGTGATTAGCAGAAAAGGATATGACGGCGCCAAAGCTGATATCTGGTCTTGTGGGGTTATCTTATTTGTTTTGTTGGCCGGTTATCTTCCATTCCAAGACTCAAATCTTATGGAGATGTATAGGAAGATAAGGAAGGCTGAATTCAAATTCCCTAATTGGTTCCCACCAGAAGTGCGTAAATTACTTTCTAGAATCCTTGATCCAAACCCTCGTACAAGGATTTCCATAGCAAAGATAAAGGGAAGCTCTTGGTTCAAGAAAGATTTGCTTTCCAGAAATGCAGTAACCAAAGTAGAAGAGAAGGAAAAGTGTAGCCTAGATGCCAACGCTATTATTGAAGATTGTACACATAACCGTATCTCTCCCTCCGTGTCAAAGCTAGAGTTGCCAAAGCCAACAAATCTAAATGCATTTGATATAATCTCTCTTTCAAGTGGATTTGACTTGTCCAGTTTATTCATAACAAAGGATCAGAAGGAAGACTTGCAATTCATTTCAGCGAAGCCTGCCTCTTCTATCATGTCCAAACTCGAGGAAGTTGGCAGGAAACTAAAGCTGGACGTAATGAAGAAAGAAGGTGGATTTATGAGATTAGAGGGATCGGGTGAGGGTGGATATGGGACACTGTCCATTGATGCTGAAATATTTGAAATTACTCCGTCCTTCCACTTGGTTGTGCTAAAAAAGTCACATGGTAATAAGGTGGAATACCAAAATATACTGAGACAAGTTATAAGACCTGATCTGGAGGAAATTGTTTGGGCTTGGCGAGGCCAGCAGCCAATTAATCGGTTATAGAGGACACAAAAGAAAGCTTCTGATCTCATGACACTTACGCTGTAAGTCGATCTCACTTTAGTATCAGTATTTAACGTTCAATTTGTCTGTTTGGTTTCTGGTTGTAATGTCAATTTACTATGTATCAGCCTGTTTTAGGCCACCCGTCTAAGCTTAACAGAGATGACCTATTTTGTTAAATTTTCAAGTTCCTTTGCTCTGCTTATGTTGCTGTAATTGACGAGTAATGTACAGTTTTCTGGCTTTCTATTGAAAAGGTGACTTGTAGTAAAATGGTGGTATAATATCTTTTTTCGTATTTACGACTTGTTGTATTTCAAAGGAACAGGTGACTTTGTAACATTTCGAGGTGATGGTGACTTGTAGTTTCATGTCCTTGCATAAGGCATTCTCTCAGTTAATTATTATCCTTTTGTAAGGAACCAAGATGCACACTGACTTTTTTCTTTACAACAATAAAAGCTACACACTATTTCAAGCAAGCTCGGATTGGCTATTTGAATCCAAACTAATCATGTTGGTTGCGCCTTTGATCGTTTTCTTCACTCTACCCTTACTTTTTGCTAAACGTGCACTTAATTTAAGATATTTTAGGTTTTACGAGATTAACTTTCTGTCTTGTGATTTTGGTCTATTTTGTCCTCTTTTAACACCTCCGTCACCATGGATTCACACGTACAAATCACATACATGGACACGACTAAACTATCGCAAGGAACCTTAACTTTGGTTAAACAATGTTGTGTGAGTAATCCCTTTTGCTCAGGAACTATTTTGCTTGCTCTAGTTTGAATTTTTGTATTGCTTAAGAAACAAAAAGGAAAGACATGTTGGCACACAATGCATTAACTTTGTCTTAACTATACCTTATTTTTTATCCAAGTATCACAAACTAAAATGATGGCTGTTTTGAGCACCAATTTGTCTGCTAGAGTTTCTTCTTGTTCATATAGTGGCCTTCAGATATTCCTGTTTTAATTCAAGTTCATTTTTTGTAATCTTTCGTCAATATTTTGACTGACCTTTGATTTTTCTTTTAAAAAAGGCTAGTTGTTTGAATTATCAAGGACAATACTGATTATCAGTGTAGTTTCATAAGTGGGGTCTGAGAAAGGTGAGATGTACACAGACTTTACCCCTATCTCTATAGACATACAACCCTTATGATTTTTTGGGAATCTTGCGCCGGAGTCCCATGCAGCCCCAGAATCTGTGGGCTAACACCCACAGAAAACTGCCGAAATAGCCCGTTTATGTTCTTTAGCCCATAAAATCCTACTAGTCCTCCACCAACGCCGCCAGCCCACCTGGGCCTCTTGCTAGGCTCGTTGCGGACCCACACGTATGATTTTTTGTGAATCTTGCGAGGGAGCCCCATGCAGCCCTAGAATCCGTGGACTAACGTCCACAGAAAATTGTTGAAATCGCCTTTTTCGTGTTCCTTGGCCCATAAAATCCTACCAAGCCTTCGCCAACGTTATCGGGCCACCTGGGGCTCTTGCCAAACCCACCCGTATGATTTTTCAAAAATCTTGCGCCGAAGCCCCAAGCAGACCCAAAATCTGTGGGCTAACACCCACAGAAAACTAACGAAATCGCTTGTTTCCTGTTCCTTGGCCTATAAAATCCTACCAGGCCTCTGCCAACGTCGCCCAACCACCTGGGCCTCTTGTCGGGCTCGTTGGTTGTGCCGGAGCCCGATGCAGCCCCAGAATTCATGGGCTAACACCCATAGAAAACTGCAGAAATTGCCTGTTTCCTGTTCCTTAACCCGTAAAATCCTACCAGGACTCCGCCAACGCTGCCAGACCGCCTGGGCCTCTTACCGGGCTCGTTGTGGACCTACCTATATTTTCGATAATTTTGCACTGGAGCCTCATGCAGCCCCAGAATCCGTGGGCTAACACCTAAAAAAAACTGCCGAAATCGCTTGTTTCCTATTCATCGACCTATAAAATCCTAACAGGCCTCCGCCAGCATTGCCGGGCCTCTTGCCATGCTTGTTGCAGACCCACCGGTATGATTTTTCGGGAATCTTGCACCGGAGCCCCATGCTGCCCCAAAATCCGTGGGGGGCCACTTGGGCCTCCTTCTGCCACCGCCAATACCGCCAAGCCACTTGGGCCTCTTTACGGATCCACCCGTATGATTTTTCGGGAATCTTGCGCTGGAGCCCCATGCAGCCCCAGATACCATAGAAAATTAACGAAATCGCCTGTTTCCTGTTCTTTGGCCCATAAAATCCTACCACGCCTCCGCCAAGTCCGTCGGGCCACCTGGGCCTCTTGTCGGACCCACCCGTATGATTTTTCGGGAATCTTGCGCCGAAGTCCCATGCAGCCCCATAATCCATGGGTTAACACCCACAGAAAACTGCCGAAGTCGCCTGTTTCTTGCTCCTTGGCCCATAAAATCCTACCAGGCTTCCGCCAACGCTGCCGGGCCACCTGGGCCTCTTGCCGGGCTCGTTGCGGACCACCCGTATGATTTTTTGGGAATCTTGCCCCGGAGACCATGCAGCCCCAAAATCCGTGGGCTAACACCCACAGAAAACTGCAAAAATCGCTTGTTTCCTGTTCCTTGACACATAAAGACTCGCGCCTCAAGAAATATTTGTGAACTCATAAATAATTTATAATTTCTCTGCACGAGGCGAATTTTGAGATGTTTGAAGATGATTTTGAACTTCTTAATATATTCTGAAGAAAAAGATCTCTATTCTGATATATAGTCACCATTCCCATTACTTGTTTCTGCCCCTAATTTGGATGAGAGATATTTTGTAGGCTAAATGAAGAATTTAGCATTTTGGCTCAAATAATATTGAAGTAGACAAATTGAAAAGTAGAATTCTCAATAGATTACATTAAAACAAATCTTGATACAATGAGTTGAATCAATAGAGATCACAATGATCTTACTTAAAATTAAAAAATTAAAAAAAAAAACAATTAATGCTTGATGACTTCTGCTAGAATACATATAATTTAGAACTGAGGCAGAAAAATAAGTAGATAAGCTCTGAACAAGAAGATGCAAAGAAGATAAAAGCCAAGAAGATGCTGAAAATTATTAGGGCAAGGTGACGAAAATATCAATAGCAGGTTGATGGGGGTGGAGGTGAACTATAAATGGGAGATTGCTCCTACTTTGTTGGTGGCAGAGGTGAGGCATACGTGGGAGTTTGTTTGTAGTAGTTTGTTGGTGGTGCTGGTGAATTGTAAGTTCTAGGCAATGATTTGTTGAAATATTTTGGGTGGAGGAGATTTTAGTAAGATGGAGATGGCTAGTAGTATGGAGGAGGCGGTGAGTTGATGTAGGTTGGTGACTTCTCGACGTACTTTGGTGGAGGTGGAGGGGACTTGTAGTAAGATGGAGACGACTTGTAGTATGGTGGAGGAGGTGACTTGTAGTAGGTTGGTGACTTCTCGACGTACTTTGGTGGAGATGGAGGTGACTTGTAGTAAGATGGAGACGACTTGTAGTATGGTGGAGGTGGTGACTTGTAGTAGATTGGTGACTTCTCCACGTACTTTGGTGGAGGTGGAGGTGGAGGTGGAGGGGACTTGTAGTAAGATGGAGAGGGCTTGTAGGATGGTGGAGGAGGTGACTTGTAGTAGGTTGGTGACTTCTCCACGTACTTTGGTGGAGGTGGAGGTGGAGGTGGAGGGGACTTGTAGTAAGATGGAGAGGGCTTGTAGGATGGTGGAGGAGGTGACTTGTAGTAGGTTGGTGACTTCTCCACGTACTTTGGTGGAGGTGGAGGTGGAGGTGGAGGGGACTTGTAGTAAGATGGAGAGGGCTTGTAGGATGGTGGAGGAGGTGACTTGTAGTAGGTTGGTGACTTCTCCACGTACTTTGGTGGAGGTGGAGGTGGAGGTGGAGGGGACTTGTAGTAAGATGGAGAGGGCTTGTAGGATGGTGGAGGAGGTGACTTGTAGTAGGTTGGTGACTTCTCCACGTACTTTGGTGGAGGTGGAGGTGGAGGTGGAGGGGACTTGTAGTAAGATGGAGAGGGCTTGTAGGATGGTGGAGGAGGTGACTTGTAGTAGGTTGGTGACTTCTCCACGTACTTTGGTGGAGGTGGAGGTGGAGGTGGAGGGGACTTGTAGTAAGATGGAGAGGGCTTGTAGGATGGTGGAGGAGGTGACTTGTAGTAGGTTGGTGACTTCTCCACGTACTTTGGTGGAGGTGGAGGTGGAGGTGGAGGGGACTTGTAGTAAGATGGAGAGGGCTTGTAGGATGGTGGAGGAGGTGACTTGTAGTAGGTTGGTGACTTCTCCACGTACTTTGGTGGAGGTGGAGGTGGAGGTGGAGGGGACTTGTAGTAAGATGGAGAGGGCTTGTAGGATGGTGGAGGAGGTGACTTGTAGTAGGTTGGTGACTTCTCCACGTACTTTGGTGGAGGTGGAGGTGGAGGTGGAGGGGACTTGTAGTAAGATGGAGAGGGCTTGTAGGATGGTGGAGGAGGTGACTTGTAGTAGGTTGGTGACTTCTCCACGTACTTTGGTGGAGGTGGAGGTGGAGGTGGAGGGGACTTGTAGTAAGATGGAGAGGGCTTGTAGGATGGTGGAGGAGGTGACTTGTAGTAGGTTGGTGACTTCTCCACGTACTTTGGGGGAGGGGGACGTGACTTGTAGTAAGATGGAGACGGCTTGTAGTATGGTGGAGGAGGTGACTTGTAATACTTTGAAGGAGAGGGAGAAGTGTAACCATAAGAGTAATCAGCAACAACAGTGCTAGCTACTAAGCAAATTGCGAAAGTAAATGCAAGTAGAGGCCATTGCCCCAAATTCCCAAAGCTTCCCATTTCTGTTTTAGCAAACTAAGACTTGTTTTGTATAGTCAAGGACCTCTGCTTTTATATAGCAAAATGAAAAACTTGTTTATGCACATTTTTGAAATGGCTTCATGGCACCCACTAAGATAATATAAAAGACAATTAAGACTTGTTCTATGATTACTTAGTGGAAGGCATTTCTTCATGCCATAAAGAAAAAAAAAGACTAAAAAGATAATCCCCTTAACATCTTGTTAAGCTAATTGTGGTGATATATTATCATATAGTAATGGCTAACCACTAAAAACATTAGAAAAGGTGGTTGACAAGGGGGAACTACCATTTGGGTAGGGTGGGGGTTTTCATCCAAACCCCTTTCGATAAAAAAATATACTATTTATATATGGTAAAAAATAAATTTTTATCTATATTATAATAGATGTTGAACCTCTTTCGACTAGTTCGTATATTTACTTTTTCAAATTTACCTCCTGAAAGAAAATCTTAACTCTACTACTTCACTTGAGCAAAACAAAATTGAAAGACCAAATTTGTTTCACTTAAGGGAGGAAGAATATCTAGACAATTAATTAACATTTTTAGGTTTCATTTTAGGGGTTGTTTGATATGGAAGACCAAATTTGTTTTTCATAATTGGTTGTCGTATTTAGATAAATTTTTTTATAAAAAAGAAAATAGATTTCTTATAAATCAGGAAAATAACTTTCTCAATTTGAGTAAAAAAAGAAGATTCATAAATAACATTTCATACCGATCCTTATCAATTTTCTTATCAAGCACAAAAAAAAAAAGTTGAAAATCATTTTCCATAGGAAATATTTTTCTTCGTACCAAACACACTCATTATAAAAAAATTTCAGATGAAGCATTTACAGCTGCTTAATTAGAGGTTAATTTGCATTATTAGTAGATGCACTAATCTATTTACAAAAATGTAAGACAATCTCTTATTTCTTCTCACAGTCGAAGAAAGTCTTTTGAAACATCTGATACAAAAGATCTGAATATGAAAATTCCCAAACTTACCATACAAAATATGTGGAAAAGAAACAAAACAATACAAAAAACATGAAGTATAGTCCATGCACTCACGATAAAACGTATTTTCAAGAAGTCGTAGTATGAAATATCAAGTATCTGGTAGAATAGTTAAGATACGCACAAATCGATCCTGATATCATTGTATGATATTTTCATTTCAATTACCTATACCAGGGCTTGGAATATCTTCATGTTGTCTATAGAAATTATCATATCCATTATTATCTCCATCATAATCTTCTTTAGCCTTGATATTATTATTATTATCCTCTGAAAATATTCCTTCAAATTTCTTGGGCTTTGTTCCACCACTTGTCATTGGGCTGACCCGGCCCATTACAGATTGTCCAACAACTACCAACCATAAGAACAAGACTATGAATAACAATAAACTGGATTTTGTTTTCTTTCTACCAGCCATTTTTGTTTATCTATTGAAGAAGAAATAGAGAAGAGAATGTTTAATTTTTTTTGTTAAGAGGTGAACTGATACATATATATTTTTTTTTTAATTTATGTTAATCATGGTAATTTTGAATAAAATATGAACATGCTAACTTATATTGGAGACATAATTATGTTAGTGAATCATTGCATGACCTTTTGTGATCACCACAATTTATTGTTGCTCATCTCATGCAGGTTTATGATTCATGTCTCTTGTGTATTCATCCACTTGTATTATGATATAATTGTGATTTGATATTTTTTTTATTTCGATGATTATTATATTCAAATCACTTTTCGTGCATCTCAACTAATTTCATGGGATACTTGTCATCTCCCACCAGCAACTGGTATCAAGTAACTCTATTCATCAAGACTAGGACAGATGAAAATAACCACTTAATGTTTTTTTTGTCTTTTCTTGAATTTGAAATTGAAACCTCGTGACTCTCAAGTCTCAATCGCGTTATCATAAATCGTAATTGGCATATTGAAATATAATTATAAAGGATGATTACTATAAAGAGATTTGATAGTAATTGAATGCACAGGTGCAGAAACCATGGGCAAAATTGGTAAAAACCAGCTGTAGGGCAGCTTATTCATTGTTATTTTAAATGCATGTTAATTATTGTGAACTAATTTGATGACCATTATATCCGAATCACCTTTCTACGTCTCAACTAATTTTATGGGACACCTGCCAGCTCCCACCAACAACAAATATTAACTATATCTACCAAGACTAGGACAGATGGAGAGAATCACTTAGTGTTTTTTGTCTTTGCTGGAGGTTGAACTTGAGACGAATTATCTTTCTACATCTCGACTAATTTCACAGGACACCTGTCACCTCCCATCAACAGTATCAAAGTAATTCTATCCACCAAGACTAGGATAGATAGAGAGAATCACTTGGTGTTTTTTGTCTTTGCTAGAGTTTGAACTGGAGACGTCATGGCTCTCAAGTCTCAACCACTTTTATCATAAACATAACCGATATAGTAAAATATAATTATAAAGGATGACTGTTATAAAAAGATCTTATCGTAATTGGATGCACAGCGGCAGAAACCATGGGCAAAATTGGCAAAAAACCAGCTGCAGTGCAGCTTATTCAGTTTCCACATCACATAATACATACATCAACCAACTACTATATATCATATAGACAGGACCAACTCGCACGAAAGTAAGCACTAAATTCGCATCAAAATTCATACAGACACAGGACGGCGCGTCAAAGATCACAGTTCAAGGGCATTCTTTCTCATAAACTTCAGCAGCATATTTCCAGTTCATGACTTTCCATATGTTCTTTAGATAATCTGGTTTCACATTTTTGTACTGCATTATGAAGAGCAAAAAACAAGCTGTTAGATAACTTTTGATCTCAAGAATACATGCAATTGAGTTGGTCAGTCCAATATAAAAAAAATTGCAAGCAAACTGACATCTTTAAGTCAATGCATCAATACCACAGAGCATCTAGTTTTTAACCTCGAAGAAGCAGCAAAATATTAATAAAGAATGAGGACCAGGAAAGTCAATTGATCGATCGTAGCTGAAAAAGCCAAGAAATGTATAAAATTGCAGAAACTCATTGCATCACATGGAATGTTCTTACAGCATAGGATCATGTTTAGGCTATTAGAGCGCTGAACAGTATGGTAGTTATACCTGCAAGTAGTATGCATGTTCCCAAACATCAATGCCCAAAAGAGGAACCAAGTTCGGTCCTTTAATGACCAAAGGATCCTGCAGAAGAAAGTAAGAAAGCTATCATATTGAACCTTGACTAGCATCAATCTGTATGTCGAGAAACATGTACTTTCTAATGCAGCCCTATCATATAAACAATAGACATAGAATATAGAACACCAAGACTTAAAACAGTGCACAAGCCCACGCCTCATGGTGCAGATTACTGATACATATATGTACGTGATCAACGAACGACAACATCAACATACCCAGTGAAATCCCATACGTGATCAACAAAAATTCCCAAAAGATAAAGGAACTAGTTAACCCGATTTCACTAATCTAAGAGGAAAACTCAGGAAGAGGAAACTGAAATTTGGAGAACTGGCGGTCTCATGAAATTAGAGTATGAACATGGGAAGCAGGGACAGTGCGAAAATATAGAATTAGATTCTGTTATGAGTGGCCGAATGATTTAATAGAAGTCAGGATCCAGCCACATGGAAAATTTATTTGAAAAGATAAAGCTCCAGAAAAAATGCCCATTTTTAATCAGGAACTTTTTATGCAATGAATCTCCATCATAAGTGACTGTTTGTTTGGATAGTGGCAAACGAACATGCTTCACTCAAGATAGTCTACAAACTAGGGGTATGGACATAGACAGTAGATGCTTTGCATTCAAATTGTTGAAGAACACCATCGCATCCTTTCTTGTACTGCAATTATACAAAAGTTAATGTATGCATATTTTTGCTGATACATTCTATCAAACGACCCCTTAGGGACTTTGCACAATAAGACGTCAAGATGTTCAAAAACTTCCTTTTTCTTTAACAAGGCAAAATGTAAAATATATAATGATTTTGACATCTTGATGGGCTTCATTACATTTTTACATAGTCAAAAGGGGCTCCAGACCTTTAATATATAGCTTTCAAACATATATTATCATCTTTACCACAGAACATTTGAAAATTAATGACAAGGCGGGACAATTAGGACTGCAGTTCATAAACACAAGTGATTAACAGTCTTGTGCCTTTTTAAAAGTGCTTGAATCTCGTCTTAAAGGGCGATATGTGTATCTAAGGCTGAAAAGGGTCGAGTGTAAATAAGTTTTAAGTCAAATTGAGGGGATCACGGCCCTAAACAAAGAGAGAGAATTGAAGTGCTCGTAGGACTTAGGAAGCTAGCAGGTGAGTTACCTACTTGCTTAGCTTAAACTTGCTAGCTAGACGGAGGCGAGGTCCGACGTCGAATTTGTCCAAGTCCAATTATGAATGGAGTCCGTGTTAAGAGTGTAACTTTAGCCCGCGTTTTAGCATCACAAATGGACTTTATTATCAGCCCAAAAATAGTATAAAAAGGGCCCAAATACATCACAACCCACTTGACTAATTGGGCCCAAACTATGTGAAGAGGAATTGGAAAATGGGTAGCCAAGGCCCATCAACTTGAAGACCCATTTAGGCCCAAGTGTAAGGGCCAAGCTGCTGCATCACCAGCTTGTTAATGTATGATAATGTGTGGCCAAAAGCTCAAGGCAAAGTCGGCCAAAGTGAGCTTTTAAAAGGGGCTCAAAACAGCACCTTATTTCACTAAACGTTGGAACACTTTTCAGCTTTCTTAAGGAAATCTTTAACCCTCTAGGGTTCTTGAAGGAGACATAAATCTTGAAGGCTAAGGTAAGCAAGTTTACTTACGTGTTTAGTATGGTTTTCTTATGACAAACAAGAGATTATGTTGGTTATGTATATGCTGAAATTGTTGGACAGCATATGTTGCCAACGTTGTTGTGCACTTTTTCTTGTTAGTTAAGAGGTTTTTCTCTTCTTGGTTGGCTGTATACAGTTTGGTTAAAGTTGGGATAGGTTTGAAATTGTCGACGTCGAAATGTAGCACAGGGATGTAAGATTATGCCGCCCATATGTATGTGTGTAGAATTGTTATGTGTTCTGTTTTGTGGGCTGTCATAAGGCTGTTATGGCACTAAAATAGGTTGTACATGATGTGTATATGAGAATGTATATTAGAAAATACGATTAGGGGCGAAAAGGTTGAAAGAATACGCTCGGGTTTGTAATTTATCCGTTTGCTGCCCGTATGTTGGTTTTTTTTATAAGATTGGGCTGCCAAGATGTGTCTATTGGCTGCTAATGCTAGTTTTATTACTTACTATGTTGTAGCTAAATATTTGGAGAAAGGGAAGGTTATCTCGAGGTAATAGCGAGGTCGTACAGCGAGGTATGTAAGGCTACTTGATTTCGTATTACTTGGCATAAAATCTAGATTCTCCCTTGGCACATAAAGGCACTTACCAATTCTGACACAACTATTAACCGTGTCTCCACTCTTTCACATGTTCATATGCTTCCATACACAGTCACCTTCAAATCTACATATATACGTGGATATCAAATTACATGGGTTCTTGTTGCCGAATAAAGTTCATAAGTTGTTTCATCTCATACGCATTTTATTATTTGTGTAACATACTCTTTTCATTGTTATATTGTCTTGGATGGTTATCTACATGTCACATGCTGCCTACACAGTTCTACAACTCCAATATTGTGACCACTAAAAGAACCATCTCAAAGGTAATTGAAAGGTAATGTATACTACTTATAGATAGGTGGTAGCCCGAGGGGATAAGGGAGAGCCTAGCCAGGGACGATCCCGATACAGTTTACCACGAGATAACAGGTGATAAAACTAGTATTAGCAGCCAATAGATACATCTTGGCAACCCAATCTCATAAAAAAAAAAGACACGGGCAGCAAGCGTGTAGTTATAAACCCGAGCGTATTCTTTCAACCTTTTGGCCCCTAATCGTATTTTCTAATACACATTCTTATATACACATCATGTGCAGCTTGTTTTAGTGCCACAACAGCCTTATAACAGCCCACAAAAAAGAACACATAACAATTCTACACAACATATAAATGGGAGGCATAACGTTACATCCCTTCGCTACGTTTCGAAGTCGACAATTCCAAACCTATTCCAACCTTAACCAAACTGTCCTCAACACATCTATACACAACAGCAGCCTTAAAACAGTCTTAGAACAGTACCAAAACAATCATGAAGGACGTGAGGCAATAGCCTTCCATCCATCAGTCCACAAGTTCCAATCAAGAACACAATTGCGATATCATATAAGAACTCACTTTTGTGGACCGTAAAAATAGTGAAGCAGCCTGGTTACACAACTACGAAACCAACCTTTGTGTGATGCTTACCTTAGCCTTCAAGATTTAGGTTTCCTTCAAGAACCCTAGAGGGTTGTATGGCTGCTTTTTGAAGTGAAGAAAGGAGAGAAAAGATTTCTTTAGGAAGCTGAAAATTTGTTCCAACGTTTAGTTAAGTAAGGTGCTGTTTTGAGCACTTTTTAAAAGCTCACTTTGGCCGACTTTGCCTTGAGTTTTTGGCCACATATTATCATACATTAGCAAGCTAGTGATGCAGCAGCTTGGCCCTTACACTTGGGCCTAAATGGGTCTCCAAGTTGATGGGCCTTGGTTGCCCATTTCTTTTCCCTTCTCTTCACTTATTTTGGGCCCAATTAGTGCAAGTGGAATCCCCTCAATTTGACACAAAACATGTATACACGCAACCTTCTTAAGCGTTAAGACACACATATCACCCTCTAACGTGAGATTCAAGCACTTTTAAAAATTGGCGCTAATTTGAAAGTCCATATTTCTTTCCCTTTTTGCATGTTGCTTCATAATCATTGAGTGGCGACAGAGGTGGAAATACGACTAAACTACCAAATCAACTTCAATAATCAAAGAAGAAGCTCAACTATCAAGGCGTTTATCATGATGCATGGTAAATTACCTGATTCGAGGTGGTTTCAATCACTAGGCGCTTCAATTCTTTGTCCACACCAAGCCACTGCACACATAAAAGGAAATGTAACGAAGGAACAGAAGGCATGATACAGAGCCAGAATCTCAAGAGACCAAAAACTTGATCAAATTGCCATCCTTCCTTTCGGATGAGTTAAAAAAATACTTTGATGGCCACCACCAAAGAACCAATGTCAAGAAAATATAATCCTAGGGAAGAAGTAAAAAAGTGCAGACTTACCACCCAACCAGAACCCTGTAAAGCGGCACCTTCTGCATTCATCTTTTGTATCACAGCTTCAAGAGAGCCAAAGTTAGTGTCCATGGCATAGCCAAGAGAACCCTTTGGAGGCTCACCACCACCATCCTGCAATTCATAAAGATTTCAAATTATTCACCTGCAAACTCAAATGATAAAAATATCTGAGGAAGTAAGCTTACGCGAGTAGGGGCAAGGTTCTTCCAGAAAATTGAGTGATTAATATGACCTGCATGAAAGAATAGCCAAGAAAACTATACTTCAAAAGGAAGGAGCAACAGATTACTGACAAGTGATAGCATGACATATGAAATGGCTTCACCAACACACGAAAGATTATACTGCATGCAGAGGCGAATCTAGGAATTCAAGAACATGGGTGCACCATTACTTTATTTTTAAAAAAGGAAAAAAATGATGTTGTTGGTAAAGATTATACTGCATGTGGAGGCGAATCTAGGAATTCAAAAACATGGGTGCACCATTACTTTATTTTTAAAAAAGGAAAAAAATGATGTTGTTGGTAAAGATTATACTGCATGTGGAGGCGAATCTAGGAATTCAAAAACATGGGTGCACCATTACTTTATTTTTAAAAAAGGAAAAAAATGATGTTGTTGGTAAAGATTATACTGCATGTGGAGGCGAATCTAGGAATTCAAAAACATGGGTGCACCATTACTTTATTTTTAAAAAAGGAAAAAAATGATGTTGTTGGTTGGATTGGAACCCCCAACCTTTATGTTAACAAAGAACCCATGAACCAGCATTACTTTATTTTTGAAAAAGTTCAGAGACGATCCCATAAACTACTGAAAATAAAGGATGGCAATGGCCATAACACCTTGCCCCCAACCTTTGTGCTAACAAAAAGCCCATGAACCAGTGAACCAACTTGTCATTTTGAGCATGGGTTCCTTTAGCTAGTATTTAATATATTCTTTAAGAATTGTACAAGTAATATACCGAATTTAGGTGACCCAAAAAAAGGGGCTAAATTCACCCCAGAATGCATGTTACCACTAGAACTATGAAAACCAAGGCAGGTTCAGACTTATCACAATACAACAGTTGATATTCAAGTTAAGGAGTTCATGCAAAATCATAAATCCAGACAATTTCTTTTGTGAAAATCTAATTCTGTCATATTTTTTTCATACTTCAATCCCTCATTTTCCAGTAGAATGTGAATCCAACTCTTGCAAATTTATGCAACAACCACCAGTTAAGATCAATCAATCATATACATCCGCATCCCAAATTCATTAGTCTCCGCAATACAGATCCTCTGTATCCATTTAGTATTCATATAATTCAAAACAGTTAGACCATTCTACACTTCCCCACCTAACTTCACCATCCTCCTTTATGCCAACAATTTCTGCTTTCCAACGCTCAAACAGAGTTAATACAACAACAATCAAACATCACATTTCGAGAACCATAACCACCGAAACTATGATAATAAACAGAAACTTAATAAAACCTACTACCTGAAGCCGGTCAGTGGCAAATAACATCAGCAATTCACGTTCTCAAAAACAATTTTTATGGCGAAAAGTGTTTCCTACAAACTATTTCCTAGAACCCTCACTTGACATTGTTTGCAACAAAATTTAGTGATAGAAAAAGAACACTGCAATCACAAATAAAATTAGGCTCATCTCATAGAGTGCCACAAAATTTCGATATCTACTCACACAAGCAACAAAAGAACTAATAAACCACAAGGAAAGAGAGAAAAAAGTGGACCTCCGCCATTGAACTTGATAGCACTCTGCAATTTAGCTACAGTATGAGAATCACCGTTGTTGATTGCATCATGGAGCTGTTCAAGGGCTTTATTGTAATTAGTGATGTAAGTCTGATGATGTTTCTGGTGATGGAGCTGCATGATTTTACCGCTAATTGCAGGTTCTAAAGCGCCATAATCATAAGGGAGATCGGGTAGAGAGAAAGTCTGTACGTAACGGAGTTGTTGCCGGAAACCTAACACTCCGGCAAAGGTCTTTTTGGTCATTAGGGTTCGAAGAGCCATTTTTTGGTTCGTGATGAAGCAGACGATAGTGTCAATCTACAGTGACTTTTTATAGGTTCGACGGGTGAAAAGATGGCTTCGTTGTTTTACGCCACGTGTCCGTGGTTTGATTAGTTCAACTTATAAAAGAAACCAAAAATAAATTTTTATTTTTTACTACTTAGAGGCTTAAATACATCATCAACCTTGTACTATGAGTGAAATATACTCTTAAATTCTCAACAAATTTAGGACACTTTCTATATCATATAGCAGATCAATAGTGTATTTAAATTCAATTAGCCAAGTAAAATATTTTTAAGACTATCAATAATTCAAAAATAAAACTAATGATTTGCACCAAATTGAAAGGTGTTTTCAATACTTCTCTTGAATAACTAATCTATGATAACTACAACTTGCATGAAATAATCAATTTGCTCGTACCTGATTTCTACGTTCCTAATATCTACCTAACTTTAAGGAGGTACCAAACATAATACATATCTCAACAAAAAATCATGCAAACACTGTTACAATTGACTGAATTGCCCGTAATAGCCAAATACAAATGGGTAATGATACTGGATTGGATCATGAATGATGATGGGAACATACTGAGCTGTTGAATACCGAAAATACCCTTACGATTGATAGTACATAAAACGTATTACATGAATTCAAACAGACGAAAATAGCTCCCGAAAAACAAGCTGGCAGGACAACGGCCAGCTACTTCCCTGGCCACTTCTATATATGAAGATGTAGATAGAAGAGATCAATAAAGATGATAATATATAAAGAACGTTAGAATCTCAGTCAAGCTTGAACAATCAAGATCACAAAGTTTAGCAAATAGGTGCATACAAATTGAGAGAATTGCATAATACTTGTCAGCTCAAGGCATTATTCATCGCAATATTCAGCAGACTCATCTATTTTGACATTTCAATATCTGAGTGCGTTGGCATTTCCCTTTCCAGATACTCAGAAACACACCATTCAATTCTTCAACTGTTCATTAGCTGCTGTCACCCATGCATCATAGATTTCATCTGAAAACAGCACAAAGTGTACCTGCAATTATGGCAAAGAAAGGATATGCTCAAATACATTCTATTTTCACAATAAAAATGGTTTTAGTAACTCTTGTATTTAAAGAGAAGTACAAAAGGAGCTTATCAGTTCAAATTTGAAATAGGATTAAAAATCATTTGTAGGATGGAAATGGTATTTTGACCTGCTCTAGACTGTAAAATCAGATATAAATTACTCGGCCACAGGGACAACAAGGATTCCAATGGCCTGGGAAGGATGTATGGAAAGTGAAGATACCTTATAAGATGAAATGTTTTTGTAGGCCAGTAGCTAATGAATCATGCTTGACTGCAGAAAAGTTACTGAGGAAGACGGGTGCAGCTGTGTTCTAAATGTTTCTCACCTGATGAGAGATTCTGACAGCATATATCATCTCTTCCAGCACTGAGGTTACAGACCAGATTTGGTCCCTAGGGGTTAGCTCAATTGGGAAAGGTTGATAAACTTATGTCTTATGAAACGGTTTGAAGCCTGCGCCAAGTGAATTAACTTTGGTATTTAGGAGGATAAGGATAGAGGGGCCTGCCCATTATGCCCCAAGTTCGTAAGCTGCGGTTGGTCCAAAGGGATGGTTCAAAGACGGATTTCTCTGTCATAAAAAAGAGTTACCAGCCAGATTTGGCAACTAACATCTAAAGGAATCAGGTGGGCTATGCCAAAGAATAGAGAGCTGTTGGCATGCTGGAATAAAACTGTAGGTACAGAAAAAATGGTGGCACGTGATATCTGCTTGAGCATGGTGGATTGTGTCGAAGGAGAGAAACAAAAGATGCTTTGAAAACCTGCAACTCTGCCGAGAAAGTCAATATGAACTGCCGGTCTTGATTTTTTTTTTTTTGGGTGCAAAGACCATATCCTAGATTATGCTGAAT
Source organism: Solanum virginianum (assembly GCA_000787875.1). Taxonomy (NCBI): domain Eukaryota; kingdom Viridiplantae; phylum Streptophyta; class Magnoliopsida; order Solanales; family Solanaceae; genus Solanum; species Solanum virginianum. Next base: position 150,250 of record DF357401.1, on the reverse strand, counting down.
CCCTCATAAATATCATAAAATCCTTGTAAGAAGAGGAAAGGAGATTATTTTGTTTCTATTGGAATGTAATACTATGGTTTATGCACAACCTTTGTGATGATATATGACATTGTTACCTTCCTCGACAACAAAGAAAATGTATGCCAGAAAGAAGTGAAAAAAAATAAAGTATAAAGAACATCTTCTAATGAAAACATCTTGACTTCAAAATAAGAATTAGTCTAAATATCCAATCCACCAAGAATTCCTTTCACCTACCAGTGAAACTCAGATAGCCCCTCAGCAAGTTCATCTAAAAATGATATCAGGTGATCTCAGATATCATTTTCAATGACACATCATGATCAAAGTAATAGTACTAAGCAAGAACGACCAGAGTATTTAGTTAAGCAATTACAGTGTTTCAACAAATAGATATGGCTCTTTTATATTGCTAGTTGTCAAGTCCAGTACACGGGAAATAATAATGTTGAAGTTACCAGAGACAACTCATACCACATGACATTTAAATGGTAACACTACGAACCTTTTGCTTCAATCAGTTACTCCCTCCGTCCCATTTTATGTGGCACCCTTTTCCTTGGCACAGTTTTTAAGAAAAAAAGGAAGACTTTTAAAATTTGTGGTCTAAAATCATTCTTAGATATTTGTGTGACTGAGAATTATTTCATTAAAGGCAAAAAGGAAATTTTAAAGGTAAATTGTTTCTAATTAGAGTGAATCTGAAACCTCTGCAATATTTTACCACCACAATGAAAGTTTACAGACAACATACTACAAAAACATATCATTCTAATGCATTGACCAAAGACTGAGCACATACGGGGTAATCCTTGCTTCTCCTGTTGGACAGCGAACTCCAGGATGTACCTCTTGTACTTTATAGCACATACAGAATAGTATTCCATGAAATTTCAACAAGTTCAATCCACCAGAGAAACATGCCAACAGACACCAACGGAGGCTTTTCACTAGCCAGATTTTTCGTGGGCAAAACCACAAGTTTATTTCAGGTGGCATTTCAAGAGCTTTCTTATTGGACTTTTCTGTTCTCATAGTTTGGATACAAAATGGCAAAGAGTAGCCATCTTCATTCCAGAAGTAGAAAGCTTTTCATTATGGGCTTAAAGAGAATGTTGTCCCCAAGCACCTTTTGTAGAATGTTCTCCCACTGCACCTTCTGTAACTTCTATCGAAGAGAAAAAGAGATTCAAAACGTTGAATCGCGGATAAATTAACTCCAAAATATTAGGAGTGTTTCCTCAGAATTCTTTATATTTTTCTGAAAGAATACTGTATGGCAGTAAAGATGCTTTGGCTGAGTCTTTAATCATTATACCGTCACTTTCTTTGGTACTATCTAGATGCAAGTAATTTTCTCTGTATTTATCAGCAAAAGGGAAAAATAAAAGAGAAAACTAGAAACAAGACGCCAATATACTATCAGAAACTGTGGAGCCACATTTACCATTATCAGTATTCTGCTTCACACAAACAATTTCACCAACATAAGATACGAACACTATGAAGTATATAGTCTCAACAAATATGTGACCTATATTGGCAATCAAGTTCTGAGCAACCAAAATCATAAGCAGTTAATACCTCTTTGAGATCACTGCCAAATTCTTTGACAGTAGATATTGCGACAGTGGCAGCTTCATCGTAAGGATATCTGTCAAGTACAAAAGATGAAGATTAAGCAGGGGCAACCATCCATAGCAGGTAAGATTATATATTGTTCTTAAAAAATGATCATACTGCAAATCTTATTTTCTAACTCACTAACATGCAAACAAGTGACCACAGGTAGTGCTCATAAAATGGAAGTTCCAAAATGATCATATGCACCATGTGTCAATATTTAAAAGCCGGTAGCCTAAGAAAGGTGTAAACATAGTTATATTTAAAAGGTTAGTTCTGTGATATGCTCAAATGAGGACTATTAAATGAATTTTCTCATTCAACAGTCAATGTAAATTACCAGGATATAGAAATTTATTTGTGAAGAATTTAGTGCATGACACACAATAAAACAAACAGGAAAAGGAATTGACTACATATTTTTATGTGACAATTTGTGCCCAAAAAAATAAGGGTTGGTTAATTTTAGGTGGCAAAATGACAGAAAGATCCAGAAGACAGAATTAGTAACCTTGAATTATGATAATAAACAAACAATTGGATTCATTTCTAAATGTAAGTTCACTATAGCAACATTTTTCACTTTAGTCAGCCCCCTACATAACATTTCAAAAAAAATAAGACAACCATTATCTAGGTAATTAAATATCAGATAATGCAGCAAACTTATTTTGTAGTAGTCATATTCTTCGTTCATCCTCAATAGCTGGTGGATTATTTAGCTTTGAGAAGTAGCCATTACAAGCATAACTTAATCAGCTCAAGTTCCTATAAACTTGAAATGCAATCAGCTCAAGTTCCTATAAACTTGAAATGCATGGTAATCCATGTGAACTCACCCAAAGACCCCACATGATATGGCAGGAAAAGCAATATACTGAATGTTGCTCTCTTTTGCCACACGCAGGCTATTTCTGCAGTATATAATTAAAAGAAAAGAGAATCAAATAAGGTATGACAACAAAACCAATTTACGAGAAATATTAAACAATCATTTACAAACCTATATGCATTTGTTAAAGAGGCTTTAGGATTTGGGTTAGCATCATATACTGGTCCAACAGTGTGGATTACATGAGAAGCTGGCAATCTGAAACCTCTGCAATATTTTACCACCACAATGAAAGTTTACAGACAACATACTACAAAAACATATCATTCTAATGCATTGACCAAAGACTGAGCACATACGGGGTAATCCTTGCTTCTCCTGTTGGACAGCGAACTCCAGGATGTACCTCTTGTACTTTATAGCATGCATCTCGTAATTCTGGACCAGCAGCTCGATGTATGGCTAGAAATAGGAAAAAAATGAAATTCGACTACATAGATCATGGAAAATAAGCAGCACTTCTGCAGTAAATTAGAGAATTACCTCCATCAGCACCACCACCACCTAACATTCTCTCATTCGCAGGATTGACCTGTATAAAAATGGTGCAAAGATAAAGGGCTACAATCAAACACAATATCATGAAGGATTGACCAAATCAAATATATCATAATCCCCAAAGACGGGTCATAACCAGAACTGAAAATATCATCAGCTTAACAGAGACAGTCTATTGGATATTTTATTTCTTGAAAATACAAAAGGTTCTGCGTTCCTCTTTCGTTTGTGCTTGAAATTGTTTATAGTTCACAAATGTATCCAAAATACTACTGATATTTACAAACGAGTAAATCTGAAATCAAGCTGAGTACAAAGTTAAAGTTAATAATATTCAGTTAGGTAAGCTGTTGATATAGCCAACCTGCTTTGTTTCATTATCTGATCTTCAATTTGTTCTCAATGAAGGATTAAATTTCTCAACAAAACAAAACATATAAAATGTGGTCAAAGACGCAACCATCATAACATATTATACACTTCAAGGCAAAATCAACATTTCAAAAGACTCTTGAGCAACTGAGCAGCATTTGAAATTCATGTCAAAGCTAGGCACAAGCACATGGCACATAGAAATATAGACCACTGGCACCGTTCTATTGGGGTCCTGAACCCAGGAACAGAGATTGAAAAGTTACAGCCAAATGAGAAAAAGACAGAGATAGAAAGAGGGAAAGCATTGTAGTTCTTCACAGCACATACAAAATGTACCTAGAATATAGTTAGACAAACAGATTTACAAGCTAAAGCTTAGACAGGTGGTAGTAACTTCTCCCTAATAATATGAGGTAACAACCTAAATAACCTAACAAACCCACTGCCTCCTTTTTACTGTTGACCTTATAACAACACCCTTTCTAGAGATCATCATTGTTCCCAAGAGTTATAATGTAGTCAGGGAAACTCTACTTTTCCACCAAGATTTTATTGGAACTGTTGAAAAGTTACTCCTTTGAAAGAGTACATCTCTAACAAACCTTCAATAGTTTGATTCCCATATTAAATACATTGACAAGATTTTATATTTACACAAATATTATTAACGAGGAGTCAGCACTGTGCTTAAGGGTTCTACAGAACCAACAGCTTAGGTTCAACCCTATTTGCATTACAATTTCAATTAATATGTACAAAGAAACAATTTATTCAAAAGCCAATAAGCAAAAAACTGTATTCCAGAACCCAAAAACTAAAAATCCTCGCTCTGCCTCTGCTTATGATATATTTAAGACAACAAAATTCAAATGTCTAATGGCCACATAAATGTTATGTTATGTTTAAGATTGCAAGTTCCAAAAGTATTTCTTCCACATAAATTGAAACCCAAAGAATTACCTTTTATCCCCCAAAAGAAGACCTCTACAAACAAACAAAATTTTGAAAAACTTAAAAAATAAATCTACCAATTGATCAAACAAAAGCCAACTGAGTTTGCACTTTTTGAATATCAACAAGATACTCATTTAGTTTTGAATCAGACAGTACACCTGGGTTCATAACATCCTTTAACGAAAAAGTTTAGTTAGAACATTTTAAAATTAGAAATGATTCAGCTAAATATTAGCTAGATATCAACATAAACAACAACATAACATTCTTTAACCAAAAAATTTAGTTAGAACATTTCAAAATTAGAAATGATTCAGCTAAATATGAACTAGAAATCATCATCATCAACAACACAGCCAGTGTAATCCCAGAAGTGGTGGGGGAAGCAGGATGTAAGCACACCTTACCCCGACCTTTGCGGAGGTTCTCGGCTTATTCCGATTGACTCTCGACTCAAAAGAAAAGCATCCGGAGAAGAAAATAAGACAGCAAAATGCAAGACAAGTGCAGCAACAGACAGTAATACACACTGAAAAATCAAACTAGGAATGATTCAGCTAAATTCTTCAATCGCATATATAAAAGGCAGAAACACTTAATACTTACAATAGCATCAGATGATCCATCAATGGACCACCGAGTAATATCACCCTTCTGAATTTTCAACAAGCTCGCCGGAGTCAACTGAAAGGTAACTGAATCTCCTCCGTTTCCACCTCCGCTAGCCATGGTTGAAACGCCGGCGATTCTCGATCTTCTTCCCCGTACGACGGCGACAGACTGCGGACTAACTGAAATGACGGAGATAGGTCTGATGAGAGTGTGAATAACAGTAGTAGGGTTCAGTTTGTAGAAGTTTCCGGAAGATTGAAAGCGTGAGATTTGGAAGTTTCGAGGGGTATTAAGGGCAAAGAAATATCGCAAGAGCGTTGAACTGAGTTTGTGAGTAGGACTCATAGTGGAAACATTTGACGAAAAATAGATGTGAAAATGAATAAAAGGTATCAAAATATCCCGGAATCTGAAGCGTTTTATTCGATGAACATCTTAAGCATTTTAAATACTTTTAAACTCCTTGAAAACTTGATCACAATTCTCTTTAATGTCCATTTAGCACGAAAGTGGAGTACAAACTCCGTGGCCGCACGTGAAGGCATAAACATATGCCAAATCAGATATTTTCAATAGTAACTTTTACATTTTTCCTTATTTTTTTAATATAAGTTGAGTATTTTTTTTCTCTCTTTCTCCACCATATCTATTTATCACCATTTTTTTAATTTTTTTCTCCCTTTTCAAATTATAAATTTCAAACTTTAGAAATTTCTCTCCTTTCTTTGCTAAATTCTGAATTATAATATGTAATTTTTTTAACTTTTATTTCATGAAATTATAATATGTAAATTATCCTACAAAATTTTGTTAGCATATTTTCAGAAAAGTTTTTTTTTATTTGATATATTATGTATATTTATTTATATAAACTTTTTCTTTAAGAAAATTAAACTTAGTAAAAATTGGATGATTGAATTGTAATATACATTTTAGTTCATTTCAGTCAAACTCATTTTAACATAAACAATTCTTGAGTTGATTAATAACCCATTAACTTAATGCATTTTTACTCATTCATTCGACACTTTTTAATATAATGTTACTAATTTTTGCATGAAATTGTTTAGACCTTAAATTGATGTTTGGGTAAGCTTTTAGAAAGAATAAAAAAGTAATTCGAGGAAGTTATAAAAATTATTGTTTAGAAATTCAAAATAATTTTAAAAGATTGATCAAATAAACTATTTGGGTAAGCTTTTAGAAAGAATAAAAAAGTAATTCGAGGAAGTTATAAAAATTATTGTTTAGAAATTCAAAATAATTTTAAAAGATTGATCAAATAAACTATTTGGGTAAGCTTTTAAAAAGAAAAAAAAATGTACTACGGAGTAGTTATAAAAAATATTTTTTAGAAATTAAAAATAATCTTCAAAGATTGATGAAATAAACCATTTGGGTAAACTTTTAAAAAGAAAAAAAATGCACCTTAGAGTAGTTATAAAAAATTATTTTTTAGAAATTAAAAATAATTTTAAAAGATTGATCAAATAAATTATTCCTCGTACAAAATCACGAGTTTAATAATGAATGTATCTTTTCCAATTTCAAACTGCTTTAGTATTAAAAAAATTGTAACCTAATCCAATTTGTTCGTTATACAAAAGATATCATTTTATGTAAATAAAAAACAAACTCTAAAAATATTAAGAAAAAAAAAGAGGGAATAAACCACTTCATAATTAGTCTCACAAATCACAATTAAAATATTTTGAGAAGTCACACAAAAAGAACCCACCATGGGACCAGAAATGCACATTATCAGAATAAAAATATCCACAACAGCAACTTTTTTGCCATGTCAGGCTCGTGTAGTACACCGTAGACACAGGTGGACATTAAAGGGGGCCACAATCAAGTTTTAAGGGAGTTTGGCGGGTACTTAAAACGCCTGAAAGTTGAGGTGTTCACCGAATAAAACGCTTCAAGTTCAGGGGGTTTTTGGTACCTTCTGCCTAAAAATATTTCTAAACTCGTGAATTCAAATTGGAAAAAAAGTTATTTGGTATTTTAATAATGAGTTATTGATTTTAACGGTTTGAATAACGATTTTAATTTTTTTATTATAGGATTCTTAATTTTTATTGATTTTGAATTTTTTTCTTAGTGGATCAATTGATAATTCGATAGTAAACTAAATAATTATATTTATACCATTTGGTATATAAAGTCCTTGACTTAGAGTTTAGTTTCATATTTTTATTTCTGATTTTCTCAAATCCTTAGTTATTTTGTTAAATCAATAATTGAACCGATAACGATCAATTATCATTTATTTAAAGATACACAATATCAACTCGAAATACTCTAAAATGTATTTCCTTTTGTGTCAAGTACAAATTGATTTTAACCATATACAATGACAATATAGAACAATTTTACATAATCTATTAGAAATATAATACTTTATTTATCTTATTTTTCAGGTTACTAAACCGCACTCACTATAAGTGTTTATTTCTAATAAGAGCAATAATAATTTTGTACACTATTAGTATGTAAAAAACTTGATGCCTTCTCTTCTCATGGGATAAAATTCATAAATAACCACTTTTTTGATGATGAAAGTAGCAATTGTAGCATAAGTTTTGAATTCTACGAGGAAAACTTTAGCTACGTCTATAATTATTATCATAGAGTTTTACCTATAAAATTTAAAACTATATCATAATGATTATCTTTTAGAAAGAAGGTAGAAAAGTGATCACTAGACGATATTTCAACGATGAAAAATTAGAATTGAGCCCCTTCAAAAGTTTGTCCAAATTGCCAATTAGGTGGTGCAACATTGTTGCTTGTTATGGTTCTTCCATCACTTATGGTCACTTGAAATGAAAGACTTTGGCCATTGAGATATGAATTGCTTTGCCAATTTTGGCCCCAATTTCTTGACATTAATTGCCATCCATTTTTAGAACCTTTAATGGAAACTGAATGAACATCACCAGCACCACCAACATTAGTCACCAAAATCAAGTTGTAATAAGAGTGGCCATTTATTGTAAACCTTATTCCTCCCTTATTTATGCAAGGTACCCTATCAAAAACCAAAACAAAATCCACATATCAACAAATAGAAATTACTTATAACATATGAATTCAATCAAGTATTTCTCATCCGATATTTGATGCCTACTTTGAGATTCGACTAATTCAAAATCGTGCCAGAATATCACACATTAGAGGAGCATTTCCTAATTCCTACCAAAAATGATATTCCCAAATTATTTTACCAGGAGCTTAATGATGGAGGAATAGTTGTCACTTTATCATAAGGTGATGTAAATTTTCTTTTTAGACTATCTCAACGAAAATAGTATTTCCTCTGTCTCATTTTATATAATTTACTTTCTTTTTAGTCGGTCTAAAAAAGAATGATACATGTTATTTAGTAACAATTTTGATTTTAAAATGCTCACTTTATCCTTAATGAAATGATTTTTATCCTATGACTTATTTTAGACTACAAGTTTCAAAAATTTTTCCTTCTTTTTTAAACTCTGTATCAAGTCAAAATAACTCATATAAATTGAGATGAAATGAGTACATTTGTGTTTGAACATTATTAAATTTTATTCCCTCAGTCCCAATTTATGTGATAATGGATTTGAATCTCTAAAAATGATAATTAAACAATGTAAAATTATATCATAACAATAATAATTTACCGAGTGAAATTTCATAAATAAAGTCTGAAGATAAAGTATACGTAGATTTTACCATTAACTCATACTAACAAGGAAGTTAAAATTTACCTTCTGAAAGATATTGGGACAATACCAGCTTTATATTGTGCAATTTTCAAGAAGGCAGGTTGTGCCAAATCAAAATGTTGTAAAGGAGGATTGCACCAACCACCATTATTGTTAGGTAATGATGGATTTGGAGGACAAAAATTTGTTGCAGTGACAGTAATTGTTCCTGCTTGACACAATTTGGCATCATCATTGTTGCATTTTAGTTGGTAGCAAGCACCACATGTCAAGCCATTGTTAAATAGGACTGTACTTAATGCTGCTGTGTTTGTACCATAACCTTGGTTGTACAAATTACCATATCCACAAGCACCCCCTGCATTTTTTTGAACCATTAGTACTATTTAGAATAATTTACTTTGATATTCATGAGTCACTAGTTATACATTATAATAACAATATATTCAGTGTGTTTACGTAAGTAAGGTGTGGAGACTAAGCAGAATTTACTTCAACCTTCAAGAGCTGGTAGAGAAATTTAGTGGCGAAATCAGGATTTGATTTAGGAGGTTCAAAATTTAAAAAAAATAGACATATAAACTTGCTAAAGGGGATTCGGAATCTACTATATACATAAAAAAATTATTTTAACCATATATAAATAGTACTATAATATTCTACCGAATCTTCTGACTAATAGGTGGCTCCGCCCCTAGAAAAACTGTTTCTACTAAATCCTTGACTTACTATAGGTTTGGCTAGACCTTGATCCGGGTCGAAAAATCTCACTTTAGAAGTAAAGTGTTATTCCTATAAAAAAAACTATTCCATTTTCAGAACTTGGACGCAATACCTCTAAATATAAATGAAGAAATATTTATCATTCTACCATAATATTGTTGCAAATTAGTATAATTAGAAGTCCTTATTGTTTGGTTGGGAGACTTAAAAAAACCTACTTTGGAGGTAAAACCAATTCCAAGGTGACTCCATTTGAGAATTCGAACTTGCGAATTCTGATTAAAGATAGATATGTACTTACCGCTTCACCCATAATTTTTATTGCATAATAAGTAATTTTCCTGTTCTAATTTACGTAATATTATTTGATTTGACATAGAATTTAAGAAAGAACGTCTTTTGATACTTATGATATGAAACTAAGTCATAACATACCCATTGTACCAGATGCATCACCCCCTCCATAAAGAGTAGCATGAGCACTTTGCCATCCTCCATTATCACCAAAACTCCCATTGAAGCACAAGCTTATGAAGATAAAAAGAAGAGGAAAAATGGAAAATGTTGAGGGAGGATAATACACAGCCATTATTATTGTTGTTGATGAAGAAGAAGTTTTTCAAGTAATTAATGTTAGAGGAAGGATTAGGAAGTACTAATTAATTAATTAAGTGGGAGAAGCTAGCTAATATATATAGTTGAGGGGCTAGGGAGAAGCTAATAAGCTATTTAAGTTATATATAGTGAAAATGTATTTCTTCGATTTAA
>DF357401.1:110797-140015 GCA_000787875.1 Solanum virginianum | reverse complement strand
GTGGTTAGTAAGAAAATGTATTTCTTCGATTTAAATGTCGGATATTTTTTATTTTTTTGAGAATTAATTTGTTGAAATATGATAAATAATTTGAGACGAAGGTAAGTATGATTTTTTTTTATATTGTTAGTGTAACTTAATTCATTTGTAAGTAACTTATTTAAAGTAATTAACTAATGTCATTCAATAAAATTATATGCAATGACCTATTAAATAATTTGATTAATGTGCAAATATTTAATATATGATTAATGCTTAAACTTAAAACTCATATAAGTATATCACAAATTTCTAGAAAACGAACACACCATTAGAATTAAACTTCTTTTTTTTTTCTCTTTGATTCTTCTCATTTTTATATTATTAAATAATTAATCATTTAATAATATTTATTTGATATGGTCATAAAACGACGAGCAACATGTACATGCACAAAAGTTTGTTCATAAAAATTATGAAATTTAAAAAGTTATATTAATTTTTATATTGAAAATGATATTTAAAATTTATAATTGTGTTTCGGAGTATAAATTTAAATTTAAATTATTTTTAAATATTTAATAGAAATTTTAAAATAAAAACTGTTTATGTAATATTTCAAATTTCAAAAAAATTGTATAATTTTATGTTCAAAAAATATTTCTAGAATAAAATTCTGGGGAAAAAAAAGTTGAAAATTATAAGCGGCAAAAGGTTGTAGCCTTCCTTTATAATTTCATATATTATATTTCTTTTTTCTATTATTTTCTTTGGCATTCATATATATCCGGAAGGGCGATAGAAGTCTATGTAAGAATTGCTCCTCTCTTACGGATGGTAATGAGGCGGGTACGGGGCAATTCATGAATTTTTTAAATTATCCCGCCCCTGCCTCGCATGACAATTTTCTTCATTTTCAACCTGCCTCACCCCGCTCCATATAGATCCGACCCGCATAAACTCATCTAGCATAAATTTTTAAGTCCTTTTATTTTTAATTGAATTTAATATGAAAATAAAAATTTTACATTCGTTTTTATTTTTCGCTAATTAACATCTCAACAACTAATTAACTATTTTTAGTTGACATTTCAACAATTGCTTCTTAGTCGTTAATTTAAATTTTTTAATTAACACTCAATAACTAACAATTTCAGACATGTCTAGTTTAAATTTTTAGAAAAGAAATTAAAACTAAAGTCAATGTTTAATATAACAAAATTTATATATTTAATTTTTACTAATTATAAATATTTAATTTTCTTCGAATTTCTATTTGGTTCTTTAAATACGCCCTGCATTAATTTTACAAATAGTTACTTTACCCCTCCCTGCCCCATGTAACTTTAAACCTACTCTTCCCCACATCGCCCCCACCCCACCCCACGTAACTTTAAACTATCCCGCCCCGCATAGCTCTACACCTGGCCTATTGTCATTCATGTCTTTCCTTAATCAAAAGTCGCAAGCTCGAGCCTCGATTATGAAAAAATCTTAATAGGGAATGTTTTTCACCAAATAGGATCCTATACAACATGAATCTGAAATAGTCGGATTTTAATACGAATGTTTGTCATTCATGTCCTTTCTTAATCAAAAGTCTTAAGTTCGAGCCCCTAGTATGAAAAATTCTTAATAGGGAATATGTTTTATCAAATAAGATCCTATACAACATGAATCTGAAATAGTCAAATTTTAATACGAATGTCAAACACGGATGAAAAAACACGTATATATCTTCTTTAAGAGCTCAATAAAAAATACACATATTTTCAACTTTGGTGTTTTTTTACCTAAAGAAAACTTGGATATGTGTGCACAATTACAAACTTGTAAGGTTTTTTCTTTAATTAATTTTAGATACTTTGTATCTCTCAAATGCTCTGTACACATGCAAGATCTTTTCTTTTTGAGATCACATTAATTATTAATTTTAGTTAGCATATCATATCTCTCAAGTATCCCTCACACATAGTATATAATTATTTTATATAATATATAAGATCACATAATTAAACTTTATTTATGATTTACCAATGTTTCATGTTAATTTGTGCTCATAATACCTAATAATGTGATTTGTTTGGCTTCACAAATCTCTTGTCAAGATTTATGATTGTGAAATTGAGCCACATGTCCTATCAAACAAGCATTAAGAAATGTCAAATTTAGCAGACACATTTGGAGATGAGATTTGAGATCATGAATTTATTTGGAGATATAATTTGGGATTATGTTTTTAAATTTCAAAATTTTCAAAATAGTAGGATGTGAAATTTAAATTATAATATTAACGGTTAATGATAGGATGATGTTTATCAAACTTGTGGTTAGTAAGCATGTGGTGAATGTCGTTAGTGCTTATGTGTCCCAAGTAGGCCTAGATGAGGAAGTCAAAAGGATTTTTTGGGAAGATCTGGATGAGGTTGTACAAGGCATACCGGAGACAGAAAAAATCTTCTTTGAGGGTGACTTTAATGGTCATATCGGGGCAACTACTAGCGGATTTGAATATGTTCATGGAGGCTTTGATTTTAGGGAGAGGAACGGAGGTGGGACGTCTCTCTTGGATTTTGCCAAAGTCTTTGAGTTAGTTATCACTAACTCGTATTTTTCAAAGAGGGAAAACCACTTGATCACCTTCTATAGTACGATAGCTAAGACTCGGATAGATTACCTACTTCTCCGGAAGGGCGATAGAAGTCTATGTAAGGATTCCAAGGTTATTCCGAATGAAAATATTTCCACTCAACATAGCTTCTACTGATGAATTTGGAGATCAAGAGAGAAAAGAAAAGAAGGTTGTGTATGCCTAACCAAGGATTAGATGGGGATGCCTTACTCCTGCTCTCTCTCGAGAGATGGAAGAAAAGTTGAGAAACTTAGAGGCTTGGAGTAGTGGCGGAAGTGTGAACAGTATGTAGGACACTATTGCCGGTTGCATTAGAAAGGTCGCTACCGAGGTACTAGGGGTTTCGAGAGGGACCTTTGAGGGACGTCAGGGCGATTGGTGGTGGAATGATGAAGTTCAGGGCAAAGTAAAAAATAAAAAAGTTGCTTACACGAATTAGTTGGAGTGTAGAGATGAAGATGAAAAGCGAATGCTTAAGGTGATATATAAGACGGCTAAGTCAAAAGCAAAGATGGCGGTGACAAATGCTAAGACAGCATCGTTTGAGCGCCTATATGAGGAGCTAAATGATAAAGGCAGAGACAATAGATTGTATAGGCTTGCTAAAGAGAGAGAAAGGAAAGCTCGTGACTTGGACCAAGTGAAGTGCATCAAGGATGAGGAGGGTGAAGTGTTGGTGGATGATATTTTCATTAGACTAAGGTGACAAACTTACTTTCATAAACTCTTAAATGAAAAAGGAGATAGAGATATTGAGCTGGGTGAGTTGGCACATTCCGAAAGTCATTGTGATTTTGGTTATTCCAGGCGGTTAAGAGTTGAGGAGGTTAGAAGGGCTATTAGTAGGATGAAGAAAGGGAGGACGATCGGACCCGATGAGATTCCGGTAGATTTTTGGAAGAACATGGTCAAGGATGGCATAGAGTGGTTGACTAGATTGTTCAATGTTATTATGAAGATGGCCAAGATGTCTGATAAATGGAAGAGGAGTACAATGGTTCCACTGTACAAGAACAAGGGGGATATTCAAAATTGTAGCAATTACAGGGGTATCAAGTTGCTAAGCCACACTATGAAGATCTGGGAGAGAGTGGTAGAGATGAGGGTGAGACGAGTAGTGTTTATTTCGGAGAATCAGTTTAGCTTTATGTCGGGGCGGTCAACCACTGAAGTAATTCATCTTGTTCGGAGATTAATGTAGGGAAAAATGAAGGACCTCCATATGGTGTTCATTGATCTCGAGAAGGCCTATGATAAGGTTCTAAGGGATGCCCTACAGAGGTGCCTAGAGGTGAAAGGTGTCCCAATGACATATATCAGGGCGATTAAGGACATGTACGATGGAGCCAAAACTCAGGTCAGAACGGTGGGAGGAGACTCTGAGTATTTTTCTGTTGAGATGGGACTCTATCAAGAATCTGTGTTAAGCCCTTTCCTGTTTGCCTTGGTAATGGATGAGTTGATGCGATCTATCCAGGAGGAGGTTCCATGGTGTATGCTATTTGCAGATAACATAGTGCTGATTGATGAGACTCGGACTAAATTTAATGATAGGTTGGAGGCTTAGAGACACGCCTTGGAGTCCAAAGGATTCAAACTGAGCAGGACCAAAATAGAATACTTGGAGTGCAAATTCAGTGTTGCGAGGGATGAAGCAGACATTGATGTAAGGCTTGCCACTCACCCTATCCCCAAGAGGAAAAACTTTAAGTATCTAGGGTCAATCATCCAGAGTAGTGTTGATATCGACAATGATGTCAAACATCATATTGGGCAGTGGTGATCAGACATGATATGGCGAAACTTGATCTCACCGAGGACATGACCTTAGATAGGAAGGAGTGGAGGTCGCGAATTAGAGTAACATGCTAATTGGTTGGTAGGGTTAGGTGGATGTCTGGTATTGGGGTATAGTAGGGTAGCAGGAGTAGTCGCGTTTATATCATGTTTGTCACTATCTGTCGTATGTGTGTTAATTTTACCGTATTTACATATTACTATTTATTTTTCGATATTAGTTGCCCTTTCTATTCCCTTTATTTCCTTGTTGTCATATCTAGTTTATTCTGCTTATGGGTTTTTAAGACGAGAGTTCCTAAGAAACAATTTCTCTACTTCTATGAGGTAGTGGTAAGATCTGCATACATTCCACCCTTCCCAGACCCCACTTGTGAGATTCCACTGGTATATTATTGTTGTTGTATAGTATCTTTTATTTCTCTTTAATTTGTTAATACAAGACTCTTCACATTCCCGCTTCCTTTTTAACTCTCCTAAAATCATGTCAAAATTAAAGACTCCAAACAACTTCATTTTTACAACTATCTTCATCTTGTTTTTCCCTTAAGTCCAAATTGCAACGAAAGTAGGAGAAGTTCTTCATTCTCTATTTTTGACTTTCAATACACCAATTTCTTCAAAAAAAAATCTGCTTCAAATTACTTTTCTTCATCTTAAAGCTTTAATACATGTGGATTTTCATCCATTTTTTTAGTATTGGTCACACTCGGATGGTTCTTCAAAATTAAAATCTTCCTAAAACTGAAGATGTTCTTCAGACTGAAGAGGTTTAATGTACCATATGAAAAGGATTATATTTAAAACTAATTAGGTAATACTACTTGTTGACTAGTAAATCTTTTATAAAATGATGTATATTTAAAAGTTTGTAATATAAAATATTTATTTATAAAAGAAACATGGAGATATATAATTTATCAACACAACATTTTAGAATATTTAAATATTTTATTTATGAACTGTGATTTACTCATTTGATAAGTCCGTATTAGAATTTGAGAAATTTTGATAATTTTCATATTTTTGAGCAAAAAATATAGTTTAAAAAATTTAAATTACATGTCCAAACAAAATTTCAACTTCAAAATCACCAATTTGAAATCATGACTAAACTAGTCCCAAGCATACCAAGTTATTGCCAAAAAAAAACAAGCACCCTTGAACAATGTTTAGAAATGTACAAGGAACCAACATGGGTTGTGATGCACTGATGGGAGTGCTTCATCTTTAATCAGAGATCTCGGGTTCGAGTTCTGGGAATGAAAAAAATTCTGTTGGGAATGTCAACCCTAAAATGGATCCTGCAATGCGCGATCTGGATTTAGTCAGGACTCCACGGGCTTCGAACACTATTTGAGAAACCCAAAAAAAATGTACAAGGAAAACAAGATAAAAGGTATTGCTAACAAGCTAAAATGAACTTCCAACTTATTACTTCCTTGCTAACAAGCTAAAATGAACTTCCAACTTATTACTTCCAAACACAAATCTTGAAACAAAAGGTCTCCATAGACTAAATACAAAAGCCAGCATAACCAAAAACAACAAACACAATTTTGATGTCTTCTATTTAGACAATTCAATAGAAAGATTGTTAGCCAAAGAAGAAATAGTTGTAGGTGACACTCCCCTACTTCCACCTAAGTACCATTTCTTCATCATCTCAACAACATTTGCATTTTCCACTTCAATTTCCAAGTCTTCCTTACCTTCTATCGCGAACGATATCTGTTATAAACATCATAACCAAACATCAGAAAATGACTCGATAATTATAATTTAGAATTCTTTCACGAGTATATATACCTTTGCACTACTAGAAGTAGCAGGGAAGTAATATGTTATGACTGAATCTTTCTTGAAATACTTAGACTGGAAAAATTCAACGATTTTTTCGAGTGCTTCTTCTTCTTCTTCCTCGTATTTATCGGCTTCTGCTAAGCGATCGCGTATGGCGCTCTCTAGCTGCACCCCATACTGTGAACCTTTGATCTCTTTAATCACTACTACTCTCAAGAACTTATCAACTTGAGCTGCAAATGTATAACATTGTTAAATTGAGGTATTAGTAAAACAATGTTGAAATATCATGTTTTTTCATTAGTTTTCTATTTGGACTATAAGGTGTTCACTTTTTTTATCTGAAATTATCGTACATCTTAACTATCAGTTGTTCACTTTTTCTACCTGAAGTAACACCATCATTCAGATAGGAAAAGGGAACGACTCAATGTTAACATGTGTTTCGATAAATAGTTGGTGATGGTTCATATAGGAAACTCACAAATAACATAATACTTAAACAACGATGCATAGTAATTTGTGTTGCTCAGATTTTTCAAAATTATTGATAGGTACATATCAGATCCTCCAAAAGTACTTTCTCTGTCCTATTTTACATGAGATTTTTTTTTAATCTATCTCGAAAAGAATGTCATCTTACTATAATTAGAAATAATTTTACTTTAAAAATTCTACCCTTAATGAAAAGAATTAGAAATAATTTAACTTTAAATTTTTTTTATTTACCCAAAGAATCTCAGTCAAATAAATATCTAAAAATGGTTCAGACCACAAGTTTCAAAAATCTATTTTTTTCTTAAACACCCTGCTAAATTAAAGAAGGTCACATAAAATGAGAGCGATGGAGTAATGTATATTGAGAAGATTGGACACAAATACAACAACAATGTGGTTAGTCATTACTAAAGATTTTAGTTACCATTAACAATAGCCTCAAAGAATTCATCATTTTGATTTAACTCTTCCCCTGTTTTGCCCTTCCATTGCTGCAAATGAGTCACAATTTCTGGATCCAAATAAACTCCAATTGCAGTGAATTTAATTTGGAGAAAGTGTATCTCTATATCTGTTATTCCTGGGAAAAAAAAACAATTTGGAACTAATGGGATTAGTAAACTAAAAAAAAAATAACTCTACAAATCTAAATTAAAATTTTGAAATTATAAGTGCAAAATTTAGTATATTGAAATTTTAGTAATAATTACGTAGAGATATATACTTTATATATGAAAATTTTGAGTTCGATTGAACCTGTAACAAATCTATTATATCTTGTTTCTGTCATTGCAACAACCATTATTATAAAAAATAAAAAGTTAATTAATTTTATAGAACTATCTAGAGAACATGTTTTACTAAATAAAACTACACAAAAAGAGTTCTATTTTAATAAATAAATAATATCAATAACAATAATTATAATAATTTACAGTTATCTGACATTTTAATCATTCAACAACTACGATAGAATTCAATAATATTTGGCTAAAATTTTATATTTGTGTTATATATATTTTTTTTAAAAAAAAGAAGCTTAATACCATGTATGAATTATCATGTAGCATATCATGTATAGGATTATGAAAAATCAATAAATTTTTTTTTCAAATTCGATATATGCATTAAGACATTTGCTAAATATTTAGAAATATTTAATTATAAACTCAGTTATTATTGTATATTAATTTGAAACTATTGAAGAAATTCATAAACTATAAATTCTGAATCTGATTAACTTACTAGAATAATCTTTGTTTTTCAATAAACTATTTTTTTTTAAATTCAAACTCATAAACTCAAAATATTGAATATGTTTCTATACACCAATTTATTAATTTTTTTACTATAATCCAACCAAATAATCAAGAAAATATGGTAAAATTCTATTTACCATGTCCCATCAAAGGTAAATGCTTATTGTTCATCATGAATTGAGAAGGAAAAGGGATTTCATCCACCATCACTTCATTCTTTACCACTACACAAAAAAAAAAACAATAATAATAATAATAATAATTAAAATTAAACATTTTAGACAAGAAATTAATCAAAAATATCTTTTCACATTTTTCATAAATAAGCAATTAAAAAAATACAAAAGAAATAAATCAAGAAAAAAAATTAATAGCTTACTCTTGAACTTGATGAATTGGGAAAATAAACTTGGTGAGTTTGAGAGTGTTCTTTAAAAAAAATTGAAAGTAAGTTTGTTGTATGTTTGAGTTTATGTGGAATATATACATATATTTATATTTATATTATATATATAAAATAAAAAAATATTTATTATAGAAATTTTAGCAACCATTCAATCTACCTTCCAACAATGGGGAGCTGTTAGGTATGAGTAGACATCTTTTTTGTTAAAAATAAGGTAAGCTTGCCACAAGTATTTGGAAAGTAAGGTGTTAATTTGTAAAAAATAGAATTTTTAATTAACGGCCTATTTTATCGGTTGGAATAAGGATAATAAATATTGGCATAGAAAACGAACCTCCCCTATTGGAATTTGAGATTCGAATTATTTGAATTTGCTTAAAAAAAATTTACTTTGAAGGTAAAGCATTTTGTATCAAAGATGACTAAATTTCATTAACTTGAATTTGTGTCGAAAAAATTTATTTCAGAGGTAAAATGCTTTCTGCCAAAAATGTCTTCATACTCAGAAGTTAAATTTGAAACTTATAGTTAAGAATAAAAAAGTATTTATTGCTTTATCACAATCTTTGATGGTCTACTTTTTATTTCATCCTTTTTTCTTTTCTTTCAATATTTATTAGAGCTGTCAATATGGATCAGCTTAATACTCCCTCTGTCTCATATTAACTAAATTTGTGAGATAATGTACACATATTAAGAAAACCATTCAAAGACAAACTTTACACCATACTTTTCACTATTGCCCTTTATAAAATCATAAATATATAGTGTAATTATTTCATGAAAAATATAAAAGTTCAATAAATGAAAGGACAAATATGGAAAAAATTTCAAACATTCATTTTGAACTTTGAAAAATTCAACTATTTTGAACCTTGAAAAGAGTCTAAAAAATTTAATTAATTTGAGACAGAGGGAGCACTTATTAAGTTTGATTTCAAGTAAAGATTTGGTTATATAGCTTCAATCGAAAATCATATAAGAAAATATTTAATATTTAGGTTTTTGAATTTTGTAATATTGATATGCATGGTTTAAGACTTTAAGTTTAGATTTCTCTTGTTATTTTTAGTATGCTATTTTATTTTATTTTATTTTTATTTGATAAGGAAATAACTTGTCATGCCCCGGGAGGGGACCCTAGACGTAACCGACATTTAGAGACTATTGTTAGTCCCCAAGCGAACCACTTGGCCTCATCATATTCATTCATTCATGCATTCTACTATCAGCGGAAGACATAAGGGAGATAAATATTTTTTTCATCATCTAATCTATTCTCAACATAATAGTATCATAAGAGGCTAGTAGGAAGAAACTAGCTCAATAAGTCTTTACATCAATATTTGACTCTGGTCTATGAGGCTTCTATCACTATCAGGTGGTGTTAGTGATAGACTCATGGCTACCTCAATCAAAATAAAGCTAAGTAGTGTCTAACTCTAAGGTAAGATAGAAATAAATGTAATTCATCCTCTGAAGTAGGGGAGGCTCACTAATCAGCTGAACGTCTCGAATCTTCAACGGTGCGCCTGTTGACGATCTCCAAATCATGTATCTACATCATGAAACTATGTAGTCCCAGAGGGGGACGTCAGTACGTGGAATGTATTGGTATGTAAAATAGCTGAGTGAAATTGAAACAGGTAGAATAATATAGACAATAATAATCAACATCAATGATAGTAATCAGTCAACATGTCAAATGTCTGTCTAAAGAAAGAATAGATAGTAGACAAATGACTCATCACCTACTCAACTCATCAATCAAAACAGACTCATCTTAGAGGGACTCATCTCAAAGGAACTTAACTCAACTCATCTCATCACATCTCGTCTCGACTCAGATTACTCAGTTTGGGAACTTTCTGGGAGTTTCTTGGACCTACACCCATCACCTATAAGTTGGTGATGGTACAACGAAGTGATGTTGTTGCGGCATCCGCCCAGTACCTTGCTGGGGTAGGAGGGCGTACATTTTTGGGTTTAAAATAGAAATAACATTACGTTCTCTTTTGTGACTGAGGAAACATCTGTTTCTCATGGTCCAATTCTCTTCTATGTTGGCCACGTAGTTAATGAGTGCGAGTGGGACTCACTCTTACTCATTTTTGGTGCTCAATACTCCTCCTAGAACTCAACATGCTCATAAATATACATCATCCAATCATCATCAATCATCTTATCTCAAATCAGCCTCATAGGGACTCTCACCATCTTATTAGTCCACTTTTCAATCAATAGCTCGGGACTTAAACAATCATCAGGGACAATAGAATAGACAAAACGTTAGAGTTTATTTATGGAGACTCAAGGGACCATCAAGTTCTATCAATCTATCATCACCCTCAGACTCACAATCACAATCTCTATCAACATTCTCAATCAAGGCTCTAGACTCAATTTTTATCTTCATTCATGCAATCTTCAGAAATAATAAGTAGAGTTTATGCAATATCTCATGAATATATGCAATTCAAGAAAACAATTTTATGATGATTATTAACGTATGAAAAGACATATAATAAATATAATTTCTCAAGAAAATAATTAAGAAATCATGTAAGTAGACTCAAGAACTTTCAACTCACTTCTAAGACCATCTATGGTACACATAAAAGAACTATCTCATACTTTTAGTTTAGCCTTATATACCTGGGATGAAGACAATATGAATCCTTGCAAGAATTTGACTCAAGTCCTCATGATCTCAAGCTTCTCTTCTCTTGTTATCTCTCAAAACTCTCACCTTTGGAGACTGAAAAATAGGTTTAGAAATCCTTATATCGTAGAAAAACGATCTTATAATCGTTTATAGGACTTGGGAAGGGTACCCTTCCTGAAATAAAGAATAAAAATTTCACCCCATAATACTATGTCTGCGTCACACCAGGGGCGCGGACATGTGTTATTTTGGTGAATTTTCTCAAAATACATTGAAAAACTAATTTCGAGGAAAAAATACACAAAATGTGTTTGTCAAGTGTGTTTTATGTAGAAATTTTCGTAAATCGCTTTTCGACCAATTTTTCAATCCTGTAAGAAAATTTAAAAAAATAGATAAGTGTTGATCCGCATTCCAAGCACGTCGCCCTCTGGTCGTGCACCTTCAATGTCTCGGAAAAAAATTGTAAAAATTATTTTCCGACCCAGTTGCTCTAAAATTGGTTCGAGACCATTTTTCCACTCAATTTTTTGTGATGATCGCAAATTCGATCTCAGATTTTTCATCAGAGATTGAGAAGACGCGTTATGCACATAATTACGTTCTAGAGACATTTCGGTAATCTCGTAGGGTGTTACACAACTCAACTTATATTGCTCAAGTCCTAAAGATTAGAGGGTTTATTTGAATAGGGTTAAAAAGTCATATTCTTAAATGAGCTCTAAAAATTCTAATAAAACCCTTATCAAGTTACGAGTTGAGTCGGATTGACTCAACGAACCTAATTCTTGTTGACGACTTTAATATCTATACCTTATATTTAACGTTAGCATTATTTATATCGATGATAATGTCACACACCGTATTAGGGCAGCATGGACCAAATGGAGATTTGCATCTGGAGTATTGTGTGATAAGAAGATACCACATAAACTTAAAGGTAAGTTTTATAGATTGGTGGTTAGACCATCTTTGCTATATGGGGTGGAATGCTGGCCAATCAAAAATGCACATGTCCAGAAGATGAATGTTCAAGTTTTACAGATTGGTTGTTCGACCATCTTTGCTGTATGGAGTGGAGTGTTGGCTAATCAAAAATACATATGTCCAGAAGATACATATTGCAGAGATGAGGATGTTGAGATGGATATGTGGTCACACCAGGAGCGATAAGGTTAGGAATGAGACCATTCGAGAGAAACTAGAGGTGGCCCCGGTGGCTGAGAAGATAAGGAAAGCGAGACTGCGATGGTTTGGACATGTGCAGAGAAAAAGTATCGATGCTCCTGTTAGAAGGTGCGAGAGATTGGCTTTAGGAGCTACTCAAAGGGGCAGAGGTAGACGGAAGAAGTACTGGGGGGAGGTGATTAGACATGATATCTAGATAGGAAGAAGTGGAGGTCGCAAATTAGAATAGTAGGATAATTAGTTAGTAGGGTTAAGTGGTTACCTAGTCAGGGGGCCTAATAGGGTTGAGTAGTAGTTTTTTTTTTCTAGCATGTGTTGTCATTATTTTGTTGTTTATGTGTTAATTGTATCATATCTTTCGTATTATCATGTACTTTCTTTTACTTTTGGTCATATCTAGTTCTTTCTGCGTATGAGTTTTGAGATGAGGGTTCCCAGAAAACAGTCTCTCTACTTAGGTAATGGTAAAGTCTGCGTACATTCTACCCTCTCCAGACCCCACTTGTAGGATTTCACTGGGTATATTGTTGTTGTACTAGACATTGACCATTTATTCAATACTAATTACTTAATTCATTGATAATTAGTATAAAACTTTTGTTTTAATTGATATTGACTTGATGAAATAATTTTTTCTCTTGCCATAAATCTATAGTCGTATAAGTTTGGATGACTACTTTTTAGCTTTTTTTCTTTTTTAAAAAAAAAAAATTGTTGTCATTGTCAGTATATTTTATGTCTGGTATATTTTTCTATCTTGGACTTTATTTGATATTTATTTTATAGGAAGAAGAAGACAAAGTAGTACCAAATCGATTAATCTAAAATCAAATATTAAAGTTCTAATCCAATTTAAACTTATTTAAATCAAATTCGGATTATATTTCACAAAATTCAAAAATCAAAATATAATATAGTATATTATTTTATTAATTAGTTCATAGATAAAAAAGGATAAATTTTAGTTTCCTTTTGTTGTTGTAATAACCACCATGCCTTTCACCAAACAAATTTAGGCCTTGTTGTCTCATTGAACGCCTCTAACATTATATTATTTATTATAGTATATTTATTTATTTATTTATTATATAGTCAACATTTTATTTCATTATACATTTGTATGAAGAATTAGTTGGAATTGCTAGATATTGGGAAAATCTAATTAATTAAAGAATATTGGGCCTAACTAGCATGGCAATCCAATTATTAGTAAAATTGTAGAGTTTATCTAAATGACACAGTGCAAAGAGTTAATTATAATTTTTTTAATTTATAATTTTTTTTAAAAAATATGACAATTCTGAATATTAATTCAATAATATGGATAGATTAATCAGAACTAATATATTCGGATTACTGAATTAATGTATTCGGATTATTGAATTAATATATCCAGATGAAAAGAAGGGATTTTTGAATTTTTTAAAAATAAGTGGGAATAATGAAAAATATGATAAATAAAGAAGTGTAATTAGGTAACTATTTCAAAATTATTTAACATTAAACATAGTAAAGTAGAGTCAGAATTTAAAATTTATAGACTTTGAACTTGCGGTATGCTTACCTCTAAATTAGTTAATCAAAATAATTACTGTCTGTCTCATTTTATGTGGCACCCTTTTCTTTTTGGTCGGTCCCAAAAAGAATATCATCTTATTCTAATTGAAAACAATTTGACTTTAAAATGCCCCTTTTACCCTTAATTAAATGAATCTCAACCATACAAATTTCTCAGAATGATTTTACACCACAAGTTTCACAAGTCTTACTTTTTTTCTTAAACATCATGCCAAGTCAAAGAATGTCACGTAAAATAAAATAGAGAAGTATTAAATTTGTATTCAAAGTTGAAGAGCACGCAGCTTAATGATCAAATATTATATTTATCGTTCTAAGTAACTAATTAATTGGAATAATCAAAGATATGAATAAACATAACAGATTATGAAATAACAAGTAAAAGAGATCAAGTATCGAGCAACATAATTAATCCATGTTCATAATTTTCTTTTATCACTATAGTCTATATGCCAACCTTAAAATGAAATTGTATTTCCTTTCTATTATATGTATGTAAAAGTCGATGGCAGTAGCAGAGTCAGCATTTTTGTTAAGGGTGTTCATATTATTAGAACATGAGTCGGTAATTTTTGTATCAAGGTGTTCAACAATTAATATATTATCAAAATATTAATATTTAACTTATATATTGGAAAAAAAAATTTGACGAAAGGTATTCATCTGACCACACTTGAGTAAATGTAGTTCCGCCCTTGGGCCTTTTGTTATGATTTTTTTTTTTGATTTTCCACCCGATGTTCAAAGTCCATAAAGCCCCGACTAAATTTGAATCGCACACTGCAGGGTCGATTTGAGGGTGGCGTTCCCTACGGCATCTTTTGTTATGATTTATGCTCTAAGGGGTTGTTTGATAAATGGTGCCACGTCATCAACCAAAAAACAAATATGATTGGTCTCAAATGTTACATATCACACGTAATACGTGTGCCTTTTGTCCCTCAACCCATTCCTTGCTTGTGCTTTCCTCAATCTATGTGTTCCATGCGCGTGCCACATCCTCAAATGTCACAACCAATCAAAATAAATCGTAAAATCTCAAACATATTTTAATTAAAATTAAAATGTATAATTAAAAAAATACTTTTTTTCGTTCAGTTTTACTTGTCACTATTTCAAATTATATGAAGTTTGACTAACATTTTAAGATGTATTTTTCATCATATTAATATGAGAAGAATTGCAACTTATGATATTTTTTATATAATATCAACCATTTAAATTTTAGATTTCAAATATTAAATTCAGTTTTGAAGTTTAGTCAAAACGAAACAGTTACATGTCATACGTAAGACATGTGCCTTTTGTCTTTCAACACATTCCATGCACGTGCCACATTTTTTCAATAACACCATAATTTTTCTATTCAAATCCCACTCCTCAATTCCCTCAAACAACAAAAAAAAATCATAACAAGGGAATTAAATAAAATTAGGAGTGACAATTATCAAAAATTTACTCTCGAAAATGGCGTCGTTGAGGTTAAATCCGAGTGTTCATTTGGGATCGATGGATGAAATTGGAACGATACTAAGAAGATTAACATCAGTATCCATGAAGCCAATGAAGAAGATTGGTATTGTTTCCGCTTCATCTCTATCCCTTTCAAATCCACGACGAGCTTTATACGAAGTCGCGAAAAATGAAGATGAAAAGCAAAAGGATAAAGCAATATTTTCGAGAAATCTCGATGATTGGATGAATGTATCGATAGTGGACATTGTTAAGAATTTGAAACAAGCACCATTACTTGTCCACGTGTACGGGAACGATGATGATGGTGATGGTGGTGATGATGAGAGAGGAAAAGAGGGATCACGACCGGGACCACGATCACGACTACGATCACGACCATGGATCAAAATAGAGAGAGCTATGTTTGAGAATTGGCCATTAATGAAACATGAATGGGAGAGTGGAAAGACAAAATCCCCAGATGGATTGATTTTTGTTGAAGAAATTCGAGATGACGAAGAAATTGGAAATCAAAAATCTTGGGGAGTAATGGTGAAAGGGAAAGGAATTGATCAATTAGGACCAGCTTGTTATTTATTGAAGACGAGTAGAGTTAAAGCTGGAAGAGGAATGGATTTATTTTGTACACATTTTTGTTTAGTAAGAGTTAAGAATTTTAGGGGGAGTGCTTTGAAACAATTTAAAAGTTGTTGGTTGTGAGAAAAAGAAAATTGTTCAATGGTTAAGAGATCGCAATTTGAATAAATGAAACGCCAAAAATAATATGATTGATATTATCCTCGTTGGGAATTATGTGTTTTGCAAGGCATGTAAATTCGATTTTTAAGTGAATTTGGGTGTAATATTGTTGTAGTTTTAAGGTTTTTATTTCTTATCTTAGATTTGATGTTTACTTTATATTACTTCTTGTCAATTGTATATATACATATTGAATTTTAGAAGAAGAAAAAATTGTAAAGTATTGAATACTTTTTCTCAACAACAGTAACAATTACGTCTCGGTCTCAAACAAGTTAGGATTGCAAACAAGTTAGGATTGCATACCGACATAGCAGAATTCGAATCCGCTGGCTGAGATGTGAGATGAGTGGTTCTTAGCTTCGTAAACATATCTATGTTCTTGTTTTTTTAAACTACCAATGAGTAGGTAGCATTGATTCTTATGGAGATATAGTTTTGGTAAAGATCTCGAGTACTAAATCTTATTTGTATCTTTTTATAATCGTGGTGCCTCGGTCATGCTGCACACATCTTTGACCAACGGTAGAGCCTCTCTTTGGTCTCCTTAGGTAGAAAATTATACTATTTAATACACAGTTAAAATTATCTTTGTTTATATATAGTAAATGTCAAATTCCCTTACTAATTTGTGTGCGTGCTTTTTTCAGATTTTGAACCCCTTCAATTGAAATCCTAGCTCTGCCACTGTCTTTGACTATTCATTGGGTGCCTGTTCCTTAGTATTCCATCAAACATATGGGAAGAAATCATCTAGCACTGGGTTGGCATTTTGAACCCTAATCTCCAAGAGTTTTAACGAACTTCATTGACCACTAGGCAACCTTACCGAGCCTGGCTAGTCCCCTCCATTCTAGGGTAATGTCTTTGCTGCCTGGCTAGTTTCCCCCCCAACATCACTTAAGATTGTTGACAAGATGCAGATTTCAAATTCACAGAACCCAGCACTATGAGCTTCAGAATTCAGAAGGCAATGCAGATGAAATATTTTTATCTTCACATTTCTGAATCGATACCAGTTGATACAAAGTCCAGCAGAATCGAATATGTATAATTCATTTATTTTAAACAAGTGTGGCTCTGTATAGTTCATATCTCGAGATTTCATCTCAACGCTGTAGTGCTACAAGACAACCTCTACAATATACAAACACCTAAGCCTGAGAATAACGTTGAACAGATACAAGATCTAGATTACAGCTGAAAAACACAATGTTTCTAGTTAGACTATACGTATTAAATGTGGCATATGTGCAGTAAGTTGGGACGAGAGAGTCATAAACATTCTGCTGAATGGAACTCTACAGCCAATTGGCTGTCGTCTTACTTGATGTTGGCTGGATTGATAAATTATCTGAGACCTTGGCTAGGGAACGATATTGCAACTTTACACTCTCAGCATTATCTAACGTCTTTACAACATACCTGCAGCACAAGTTGTGCATTCAAATAAAGAGTCATTACTTGCCTAGTCGAAGAATTTTTATCAACTACTGCAAAAATGACAAGAAGCAAATCGCGACATCAATTATATAGATGTAAATCCAGATATATTCCACGAAGAAAAAAGGAAAAAAGTATTAGAGTTTAAAAAGCAGCATTCAGCAGTGCACTCGATAGGCAAAACCACAAAACTCATAAGCCTCTTGACAAGGTTCAATGAAGACAATGTGTTCAAAAATCTAAGTCAAAACATGAAGGGTTTGGGCGTTTGGCAAAATACAACGAACTTAAGATTAATAGTTTCTGCTCTTTTCCATGAAAAGGAGAAGGAAACCTAGATGAACTGAAGAAATCTTTTAAATAAACTACTAACACAAAGTAAAGCATTTCAAGGTAAGCGAGTTTTTGAGGTGGATTTTCAAGGTGAGGGATATGAAATACGATGAAATATGTGAAGCCTTGAATGTTTAACTTGCGTTAAAGCATTTTAAAACTTCACAGAGCATACCGCTTATCTGAGTTATGTGCATGCACTCAGAATTGTTTCTGATGGATCAAATCTTTCCCCTGAACTGTACACAAGTCATGTACAGTCATCACGGAATTTTTATTTGGATAAAGTCTCAATACTCATATAAAAGGCTATGCTCCAGTGTTTTCCAGTAGAGGAGGAGAAAATCTAGAATAGAGTTGTAACATATTTTGAAAATGATTCTTGTTTAATATAGACAAAGAATGACCACCTTCCACTATAACTTGGGCAAAACGAAGAGATTGACTCTATATGACACTTCATTTTATGCTTCGCACAACTCAAATTATTAAAGAGGCCTGTATCCAAGTCTCAATATGATAGAGCAGGCTTGTGCTTCATATGAAAGGGGAATTAAGACATGCATGTACAGAAAACAAATACAAACAAAAGAGGCTTACAGACAACACCAAGTTTTCGGGAGTTCTGTTGTCAATGTAGTAGGAACATTGGTTTATCCTCTGCTCCTATTGTTGGCACAACTAAAAGAGATGTAAAGACATTAACTTCCTCCTTTTCACCGGCTATGAGGATGCATACAACCCCTCTTTACTCTCTGCTTCCTTCCCATTTTAGTTCACAAAGTATCTTCTCTCTTCTGCCTCAACTAACCAAACATGAGGAAAATTACATCTTCCTGCCTCTGTTACTTCCCCTCCCATAAAATTCTCCATTCGTTCCCACAAAACATACTAGGTAAACTTTCTGTTGTGACCAATGCTACACATAAATATTTAATTCATACTCTCAACATTTCAACATATTGTATCTACAAGAGATTGAATTGTAAAATGCTTGAGCATATAATGATATTTAATCTGGTGGAGTTTAGAATAATGGTATAAAATGTGGAAAAGGGGTCAATTATTAGTTTATATTTAACATGAAGTGCTGAAAGGAGCAAAGTTTTGTATTTCGAGATGGTTTAAGTTATTTTGTAACTGAGGGAAGTGCTTGACACAGATAGACTCTCCAACATCCCAGATGGATGTCTCTGCTAGATAAGTCTAGATTTCTATAATAGACGAGAAATCCTGAGGTTGGGGCACACAGTTCAAAACATGATGGATAATCAGCCCACACCCCTGCCCTCCTCCGCTTAAATACCAGGCTACTGTCCACGGAAAGTTCAAACTTGTGAATAGTGCATAACCCATACATCATGTGACATGTACTGCACTTTTATCATTGAACCAAAGCCTGGATGACAGAAGTCTAGATTTATCAAGATTTTTAACCTATTAGGCTTACATATACATAGAATTCAGATGTTACAACAACACTCACAAAGGACATTTTAGCGGACGTTTTCAAAATCATAGTGAATTGCTTTGAAAAGTCAGAAAGGATGTAATGAAATTCAAGAAAGCAATTATTGCAAAGAAAGAGATGTACCATCCATTCAAGCACTGAGTGGTAACAACAGCCTCACGACCCACAAAACGCTGAGGTGTCCTTTTGTTACCCTATTTGATTAATAATTTCAATTAGATAGCCCATTCAAAACAAATCAGGAAATGTAATTGAAATTCAGATATTACTGGAAGAACCTTTATTATAACCCTGTCTGTCACAGCGAATGGAAACTGAACCCCTCTTCCTCTTAGATGATCCGAAAGTGCTGAATCGCCAAAGGTCCCTCTATCCTGCATAGAGATATGATATGAAGACCTTAAATAATTTAGAGTAAAGTCAGACTTTTGAATACAAGAATACAATCAGATACTCCCCACTTTTTCTTTTTCTTTTTCTTTTTTTCCTTTTAGTCTAAATTAAACAAACGTTCAACATTCTTTCCACCACATTTCAGGTAGTGATAAAGTCTAAAAATAAGGAAGTGGCAAACCTGATCATATCTCTCCCTTCTTCTTTTCATAGAACGGTTAAGCTGTGACTCCTCTTCTCGACGGAATGCTTGAATTGCAGATCGAAGAGCTACACATATATAGAAAGGCAAATAGAAATCATCAGAAAGAACTATAAGTAGGAATGCATGAACTTACTCTTAGCCATTTCAGATCTTTAAAATGCAAAAAGGACTAATGGAACACGAAAAAATAAATCTATTTTATTTCGAGTAAAGACATGTTTGACTAGAGGTTCTCAAAGAGTGTAAAACTAGGGTCATAACATTAGAACTCAAACTTGCGATCTGCGTCTAACCCACACATCACACATTGTGCTCTAATCACTAGAACAAAGCCCTGAGGGCATCAGAGAACAAATCTATCCAGTTGAATGCTTATTTACTATTTGACAAAGTAATGCAATGAGTTTAGAAGCCCTTTTAGCTCTAACAAAAGGTAGATTTTGTAGCTACTGCTGAAAGAACATGTGGGTTGTTAATTAGATATCCTGAGCCTTCTATGAGAATTAAGCTTGCTACTTCTAGTTTGGAAATCAACAGCAAAGAGTTTCCTTGGTCTGAAGAAGTGAAAATGATAACAATGACATAGCATGTACACTGGAGAAATGGTAGTTCAGAAATAGATAAAGCAGCTTAATGTGCGAAAGTAAGCATCATAAAGGAATAATTTTATCTTCTATACTGTGGTCGAGAAAGAAGACATGGTGCATATTCCAAAAGTGGAAACACGAAATGTTTACAGGCTTTTTTCTCTTCCTCATTTTTTTTTTTCGAGAATGGTAAGTGATGAGATGTTTTGCAGTCATAAGTACACCAAGAAGCATGTGAGGTAACCCACTGATTCTTAAGGACATCTGAATGGCAAGTCAATTTATTGCAATTGCTAGGGTGAGATGTCTACAGAAGTGGGAAATAGAAGGCCAGAGGAATTAACATAGAATAATAGGCTAAAATAAGAAACCAGTCTAAATCACAGGAAGGTTAAAAGTGTTGTCCTAAAGAGGGTCATGAAATGTGTCCTTGCTCTAATAAACCTTCAAGCCTTGTGCTCAATAGTGTTTTGCAGTATTGGATGATTCCACAAACTAGGTCTCAAGATACAGGCAGGAAGGCTTGTGAGGATGCTTTGGATTTTAAGGTACATAATGGTGCCAAAGGTTCTTGACATTGTTTGAACTGACAGGAAAGGTTGAAATGTGAACATAGTTGGAGGAAAAAGCTATCGAGGCAATGAATTATTTTTACTTGTCTTGAAAGCAGTTCGTTTATATGCACTGTCATCAGGACATGTTACACCCGTTAGTCTTAGCTGGGGGCCAGTCTAAACCATGGTGATGTTTCCTGGACAGTGAGTCCATGCCACCACCAGAGAAGTTTCCCCAAGTTTTAGTAATTTCAGGTGCAACCATATGCATTTTAACGATTCATATATCCAGCAAAATCCATTGGTTGTCTTTTGAAAATAGTCCATACATGTACTTGTATCAGTATTAGAGTCTGTTTTCCTGGGATCCTCAAGGATCCCTTGCACAAAGTTACAAGAATATATGAGTAGCTTTTCAGCACAAGAAATGATTATAACTTATTTAACTGGCAAATAGTCATCTAATAACTGTTTTTCTAAGGCACTTGCTACCTACGGAATGAAAATTAAATTAAGAGAAATGCAATATACAGGGGTGTTAGTTGGTCAGCACAGTTTGATTCTTTGTTTTTGTGTTCAAATTGAAACCTAATTAAATCCAGTTTTGTTTGATTTTTCGTTTTCGGTTTGATTTTTGGCTTCATTGGACTTGGACATTCTCAAAATGAACCTAAAATAACATAATTGCATAATTGAATTATTATATACAAGTATTCATATAATTATAAGGTCTTTAAAATAATATAATATTCTCTTATATAAGAAGGCACAGTTGAGCTGCCTGTTCATCATCCTTATTTTGTCGCTTTCCATAAACTGAAGTAAGCAGCTGCTTTGGCTTATGGTGAAAGCTTTCTCTTGTGTGCAGGAGATCTTGGGTTCAACTCTCAATGCCTCCTTAAAATTTTATGAAGTCCTTCAAATTTAAGGAGGAGGTCCTGGGTTCAACTCCATGTGCCACCCTATTCTCTAGATTAGTTTATTGAATCATTTCTCAAACTCTTATATATATGTTTTATTCATGATTTCAAAATAGTGACATGTAATATTTTTGAGTCATTTTTATAATTATTTTATCTTAAAACATTCATCACATTAAAAAATTTAATTGACCCGCAAAATTCTATTAACTTCACATATAGACAGACAAGTAAGAGGTAAAGAGTACTACAAATCACAGTAATTAAAACCTCATTATGTCTAAAAACAATATTAAAAATTTGTCCGACTCTTCAAATTCTATACGTATTACATAAATTGAATTTAAAAAGTAACATATATTGGGCATATGTATCTAGTACATATATAAGTCCAAATATTTACATACAATTAAATTATTTTATACAATAATCATAAAAATTCGGTATTTCGATATGTTCAGTGATTTTTGGATAAAACCAAATCATTGAATTCCCAAAAAACACCCCAAAGCAACATCTCATCTATTATACAGCAGCAGACATTTGAAAATGTAATGGCATTCATTGGACAATGGACGGTATCATCAAGAACTAGGAAAACCAGAGGAAATGGTATAATCAAGCTACCAAAAGTACAGAATGTTTACTTACATAAATTAGGCGACACCGAGTCTTCGGACACCGCTTGTGAACAGATATAGCAAGCTTTCTGAAATACACCATAAAGGCTAATAAGACACTTACGTTAGAACTATAGTCCAGTGGTAACAAACTGCTTCCAGAGGACATACCATTCTAATTACATGCTGCACTCCACCACTACCAAAGGAATGCCCACAAGGCAATATCATTGCATCATCCATAAGCTCTCCCCTAAAATTGACAGCATGATGTCAAGTGTGCCGTAATTAACAAGATGGACAAAATAATGCATGAATCAACAATGGGAAATAATGGTGAAAGAGACTACAGAAATGTCATGGCTCGTTTAAGACCTCAAGTCGCAAAGATCTTCTTTCTTTCTTAAACTCCATGCTCAGTCAAACAGATTTGCATAAAATAAAATGAGGGAGTAATGTTAAATCTATTTTTCAATTTCGTCTTTTTTAGTAAAGATTTGTATCCTGGGCAGCATGTGCCGACTCCACTATTCAACCGCTACCTACAACCTCCCGCCAGCACATGAAGCACATGAATAAGGTAAATTTGTCTTCATTGCAATTAGAACCATGGTCTCCAAGGTTTAGATCCATTTCCTTGACCTCTAGACCACACCCTTGAGTGCAGTTTCTATTTTTCTTTCTTTTTGTGGTTTGGCTTACTGACGACCATCCAAAATTCTGGAAACCTTTTAAGAGTCATCTAGGCAAAATTCACCAAGTCATTTCATCCCATCAAAAGCCCTTTTCTTTTCTCCCTAGTTCCTAGAACTCAAAAAGAAGTGGCAGAGCACACCAACAATATAACAGAATCTAGAGGAAGTGTAGAGAAAGCACCTATACTCTTCTATTCTTATGCAAGATCATGCTTAATTAAACCCAAAAAAAACGTGCTCTTGTACATGATTTGTTTTTCATTGCTTCCATATTACTTCAGCTTAACGTAATCACCTAAAAGCAACCTCTATCATATAAACTGCTATTTCGCACAATCACTCAGTTTTGTCATTACTTCAGCTTAACGTAATCACCTAAAAAGCAACCTCTATCATATAAACTGCTATTTCGCACAATCACTCAGTTTTGTCATTACTTCAGCTTAACGTAATCACCTAAAAGCAACCTCTATCATATAAACTGCTATTTCGCACAATCACTCAGTTTTGTCATTACTTCAGCTTAACGTAATCACCTAAAAGCAACCTCTATCATATAAACTGCTATTTCACACAATCACTCCGTTTGTCATTACTTCAGCTTAATGTAATCACCTAAAAAGCAACCTCTATCATATAAACTGCTATTTCGCACAATCACTCAGTTTGTCTCTTCACCTTGCAATTGTCTTTGTCCAGAAGTAAAAACTAGAAGCTCAGTGAAAACAAACAACTTCCAGTAAAATATATGCATTACTTACTATCTAACAAGTCAAGCAGCTAAACCAGAAGAACAAGCACACAAACAAAACAGATGATAAAACGAGAAACTTACGTAATAGGATCGGAAAGAATAATTCTCAAAGACTCTCCTGATTCATTTGAATAATGACCTTCCTTTCTCCCACTAAACCCACACCCATTCTCAAACCCCATTTCCTTCTGCCCAGCATTCGACCCTTCCGGTCCCTGCAAATACTGATTATTATAATACATGTCCCCATCAACACTAGCAATAGTCACTGCATTTCTCATGTCGACACCACCTTCATTTCCCGACAGCCCAACATTCCCTTCCTTCACACCTTATTCAACAAATCAATCAATCAAAAACAATATCTCAATTCCAAAACAAGAAAACAATAAATCATCAAAAATCTTACCAAATGTAGAGAGGCTTTCTGTTTTATCACTGCCAACTACTCTACTACTAGTATTACTATTAACTTTGTCACTGTTACAATTATTCTGATTACTATTTTCAACAGTAACAATCCCCTCCACTTCATTCTCATCCTCATCATCCTCGTCGTCCTCATCCACATCATCATCCTCCGATCCATCACCATCTCCATGGCTCTTCGTATTCCAATCACCATCCCGGCGGTCTTCACCGAACATTTGACGGCGAAAATCAGCAGCTTGTGCTGGATGTTGATGATGGAAGTAATGATTATCATACTTGTCTATGAATCCGGTAAGCTCCCGTGTAGTTTTTGGGCCTGGATCACCGGAAGCGGAACCGACCCTACCCGAAGGTGGTGGAACGCAGCTGAAACTATTTTCATGGAAAACGAGCTGTGGATTGAGCCCATCATCTACTCTTCGAGCTGAAACAAGGCTCATTTCTTCAGAAGCCATGGACGGTGTCGAATGAAGAAACCCTAAAACTCAATTTCTGAGAAATTGAAGAGAAACTCCATTTTTGGAAGAAAATGAATTTTTCGTTTTTTAGAGGAAAAAAATGGTTAGGGTTAGGGGTTTTAGGAAGAAAGGTACAACGATGTCGTATTAAGTGATTATTATGTATGTCATAAAAGTCATTTTACCAAATTCAAAAAATATAATAAATATAATATCTTAAAAAATATAATAAGAAAATGACTATGATTAATAATAAGAATAAATTAGGAACTAAGGGTTCATCCAAACATCAAATAGTCCTGAGATTAAATAATAGTTTGTTCAATTTGTTGTTTGGTTAGCAAGTTCGTAACTTATCCTAGAATTAATAATTAGTACTGCGATAAGTTGTATCTCCCCTTTGATGGTATAGTAATCCAAAAATAAAGTAGATAATAATAAAGATATCCCGTTAAATCCTTTTTACATATTCCCCCGTCCCAAATTAATAAAATTTTTAAGGCTTTTTTTAAGGTTCAAAATAATTAAATTGTTCAAAGTTCAAGATGAATATTTGAAACTTTTTTTGAATACATATTTATGACTTCACAAAAATCAATAATGGAAAGTAGGGTTTAAAGTTTGTCTTTTGAATATTTTTTCTTAATACATGTCTATTGTATTACAAATTTAATTAAAATAAAACGAAAAAAATATCACTTTTTCACATTCATAAAAGGTATTCTCGTAAACAAACAAGATTCTCAATGAAATTAATAGATCCTACTTAAGCCTTCAAATTAATAGATTCTTTTGTCTTTTTCAACAAGTTTATTTTTTCAATCTTAAAAGAGTCCAACAATAATGTTCTTCAAAATTTTCCCAACCAAGTCAATTTAAATTATTAATCATATATAATATGAACTCAATGAAACCATACCTACAAATTACAATGATAAATTTTTTGACAAAAATTTAAATTTGTTAATTTTTTGTTAACCAAATAAAAAATAAAAGAGAAAATTTTATAAATGACAAATATATAAAGTTTAATTATGTCCTATAGTTATACTTTGGGTAACTATATTTCGTAACTATAGTTATACTAGCATTTGTATAATTCGAATAACATTCGTATATATTTGTATAATTTGTTATACAAATTGTAGTTTTTGTATAGCGTTTGTATATTTCGCTATGCAATTCGTGCACTATATTTGTATAATTTACTATACAAGTTACAGTGTTTGTGTATTTCGTATACAATTTGATTCGCGCATCACTTTTGTATAATCGTGCATAGTATTTGTAAAAGTTGTGTAAATTATATAAAACTCAAACTGTAATTACAGCTAGATGTTTGCCGCAAATCATAATTAATTTAAAATATAGCGATATTAGCTAATTAACTTGTATATATTTGCTTATCCGCATAATTTTTCCAATAGTGTCACCCTAAGTAAATTTGTCTAATAGTAATAGTAAATTAAATTTGACAAATTTAGATCTGGATAAATTTGACTAGTAGTTGTAGCAAACTAAATTTGATAAATTTAAATATGGTATATTTGACTAATTATTGTAGTAAAGTTAATTTAACAAATTTTTCATCTTTTAGCAAAGTTAGGCAAATATGAACTTTTTTTGTTTGTTTGTTTTGTTTTGTTTAAATAGGTAGAAGCTAAATTCTGCTAAACAAGTTATTCGTTTTGTCTCAATTTATATTATATATTTTTTTCTGTTAGTGTTGTTATTGATTTGATTTTGATTTGAACTTTATTATTAGAGTTACTAATCTTTCCCTCGTTTATTTTTACTTGTCATTATTTCACTTATCGAGGTTAAACTACACGAACTTTGATCAATATTTAAGTTGTATTTTCTTTATCATATTAATATGAGAAAGATTGCAACTTATACACTTTTTTATATAGTTTTCTATCATCTAAATTTATATTTTAAATATTAAATTTAACTACTTCAGTTTATCTCTGAAGTTTAGTCAAATTGACTTCGAAAAATGAAGCAATAACAAGTAAAAGTGAACAGAGGTGGTATCTACAAACTATCCGCAATTCTGCTTATTCTTCTTCTTTCTCAGTTGAAGTTCCCCTTCTCCGACAGTTTATTAGACTATTCAATTCTTTTAGTCAAACTTGATATAACATATTAAAATATAAAAATTATGCAAAAATATAAGAAAATATTAATAAACTAGTTGATGTTTGAAAATTAAAATCAATTCAACTTAAATATAATCTTATTATTTTTAATATTAAATTTAAGTCAAACTAAATTATAATTATTTTTTTTATTTGATGTGAGGGGAAAGACTTTCCTTAGAATGAGTGTGACGTCCAAAGCGAAGGAAAAAAAACCCCTTTTATTGCCTAGGAAAAAATTAAAATAAATATTTTATCTTTGAGTTAGTAAAATTTAAAGTTATTTTTGAATTTTTATACGAAGTATTAGTAGTTTCTCATCGGTGCATTTTTTATTTTCTCCTAAACTTTTATTTATTTTTTAGTATTGATTGTGTCTATAATTTTTATTTACAAAATATTCAACCATTTTCAATATATTTACATTTTGTTTGGGTAATTGTTATGTCTTGTTTCATATTGTGTTGTATTATATCGTACTGTATTGTTTCAATAATTATAATATTTGAATAAATTGTATTATTCTCCATTGTTACATAATGTCATACATCCTTAATTTAAATATTAAACTTACAAGAAAATGAAAAGTATGTGGTAGATACCATCAAAAACTAGGATAAAATGATAAAAATAAATTATTAAATAAATAAATAAAGTGAAAAATGAGAAAAAGATATTAACCCCTTGTTTGGATGGTTGTTACCTATTGTATTGTATTATTAGTTTAAGTAGAATGTTTGTTTTGATGTTACTTATTAAATTTTATTGTATCGTATCATTAAATTTCATTGTATCGTATCATTAAATTCCATTGTATCGTATCATTAAATTCCATTGTATCGTATCATTTAATTTCATTGTTAGGTAATGATGAAAAGACCCATTTTATATGACGGTCGATTTGATGTGGTTGCGTCGTTACTTTAATATCTTCTTCTCATTTTTTTTTACTTTATTTATTTATTTAATTAATAATTCTACTTTCTCGTTTACCCTATCTTCTCATGGAATCCGCCATATACCTTTCAATTTCTGATAGATTTATTAATCAAATTATGGATGTATGACATTATGTAACGATGAAGAACAATACAATCTATCCAAACAATGACACAATATAATACATTATGGAACAATACATAACAATCATCCAAATAAAGTGTAAAGTAACGATACAACCATACCAAATCGGTTTTACACAAAATAAGTCTTTTTGTCATTATCCAAAATGATACAATACAAGATAATTTAAGTAACAATTAAAACAAATAAAATATTTAAACTAACAATACAATAAAATACAATGGATAACAATCATCCCAACAAGGGGTAAAATCGAGAGATTTATTTTATCGATTTCACATATAATAAATAAAATTTTCCTTTTCTTGCAAGCGACGAGGGATTGAATATTCAACTTTGAGAGTCTTAGCTACTTTTTCTCTTGTGGAAGCACAAAGAGAAGACGAAGACTAAGACTAACAAGCTTCATCTACATATACAAAATTTTCAATAAATCAACTGCGTGAAGAATTTTCATTGGCTCTAAACAATTTTCTATCTACTTGACTGAAGAATTTATCTTCCATTGTTGGATTTGACGCGGTCATCATTTGCTTTTACTTCTTTTTCTCCGTCAACCCTTTTCTGGGTTTTGTCCCTTTTCTCTTTAATTACTCGAAATTTATCATTTTTTTGGTTATTTTTGGATACCCAAATCCAAAAGGTGGAGTCTTTTTGAGTACAATATGATGTTTTGGAGATTGGTTGTGTTACTGATTATATTGATTTCAGTTTTCTTGGAGAAATCTATTGCAAGCTCTGGACACCCTTTTGAGAGTTTGGATAATCAGGTTTAGATATGATTCTTGTTTTGGGATTTTTTGCAAATAGCTGAGTAGATTTATTGT
The DNA here is from genome assembly GCA_000787875.1 of Solanum virginianum. Classification (NCBI taxonomy): domain Eukaryota; kingdom Viridiplantae; phylum Streptophyta; class Magnoliopsida; order Solanales; family Solanaceae; genus Solanum; species Solanum virginianum. The sequence continues at coordinate 111,080 of DF357401.1, read as the reverse complement.
TTACTTTTTGCTTGTTGGTATACATAGGTTATACACATGTTATACATATATCATACATCCAGCAGCTAGGGTGTTTGGCCATGTTTTATTGTGAAATTTGACAAAAAAGATAGTTTTTGTTTTCATAATGAAAAATGAAATTTGAATATTGGCCATGTTGAAGGGGAGCCTCGGAGTAACCGGTAAGTTGCTTGCCATGTGACCAGGAGGTAACGGGTTCAGAAATAGCCTCTAGCAGAAATGCAAGATAAGAATGCATACAATATACCTTTGCGATCGGATC
>DF357401.1:85167-110746 GCA_000787875.1 Solanum virginianum | reverse complement strand
CATACAATATACCCTTGCGATCGGATCCTTCCGCGGATCCTACGCATGGCGGCAGCTTTAGTGCACCAGGCTTGCCCCCGAATATTGGGGCAGGTTGTGTTTGGTCATGATTCATGAATAGAAATTAGAGTTTGTTTTTTATTTTTTGTGAGTAATTTGGAGTGGAAATAACTTTTTGTTGTTTTTCAAATTCTTGAAAATTTTGGAATTTTATGGGTAAATGTGTTTTCCTGAGTTCGACTCGCGAAAAAGTGAAAAAATCTCATGGTTGAATACCATAGTTTAATCAGTTAGTTGGGTGGAGGGTTATTTAGGTTGAGTTTCTTCTTTGTTTAAGGTGAGGCTGGTTGCCCTTGTTCCAATATTGTTCGTGTTTCTGTTATGTGTTGTTTCTTTGCTGATTGTTTGGAGTTTTAAAGAACATGTTTTTATTCAGGTAGCCCCATCACCAAGCCCTGTAGGTCAGCCAACGGCTGGTACCTGTGCTGGAGCGTTTTATAAGTGTCAGGATGATCATATTATTGCCTGCTTTTTTCCTGCTCGGAAAGGTGATTCTCCGTTTCTTTTATACTAGATAGAGTAGTTCCTTGAGGTTGTGTGATATGAGTTAGGCGGTCTTTAAACCTGCTGGTGAATTGATTAACAATTGGATTGCTAAACTGATTTTGCAAGTTTAGTGACATTTGGTGCTAGAAATAGAAATTTACATTTTGTTATGGCGTTTATTCTAACTCTTCCTTCATCTTCGATGAATGAATTATGAGGATCTGTGCTAATATGAACAAAATATTGTAAATTTTCTGATAAGTTCTTGTCAATATGGGCTCGACAAGCATAGTTTAAAACTGAAGAGCAGGGTGGATTGTAAACTGCAGCTTGGATGTTTGACGGAGTTGATGGGATTGCAACTTATTGTGGATGGATTTGACTACTTAGATCTTTCAAATATTTGTATTATTATGTCGTTTTGGAATTTATATGCCTTCTGATAGTCCAAGCTAATTGTTGACGCCCTTGAAAAGAAAGCTATTCTTGACACTTTGCTGGACCTTCTAGTCAATGATTGGCATTTAGGGACAAACTTGCTGCCTTTCCAAACTCTTGAAGAATCTAATCTGTTTTTGTTTGATCCAAATTTCAATCTTCGGACATGTTGTCCTCTTCCAAGAAACAACCTCTCTACTTCTATGAGGTAGTGGTAAGGTCTGCGTACATTCTACCCTCCACAAACCCCGCTTGTGGGATTCCACTGGGTATGTTGTTGTTGTTGGACATGCTGTCCCCTTATTCAGAAGTTTCTAGTACTCATTTTGTCGTCTGTTCTTCTTCGGATTTCCTTTTCTAAATTCTTTATAGGCGCTTAAGGTGAGTCCTTGCCTAGAAATGATACATGTGAAGATGTTGATCTCGTCATCTATTAAATGTAGCTGTATTGGAAATGTTTGAAATGGACCTGGTTCTTCTCTCAGTGACATCAAATGAAACTATTTTAGCCTATTTTCTTTTGCTTATCGTTTTTTCCCCATAATGTTTCTCTATGCGTGGATTTGCTCTTGATCGTTTTTTTATTAGCTTGTTGTTTTAGTTTGCAACAAGGTCTGCGTTGGATTATATTGACATTTCTACTTTCTCTAGTGCTGCTTTTTACGAATGCCTTTCCATCAGCTGACGAACATTCATATGTTTTAATGTATCTTCTTTTATATCGGACTATGTATTTAATAATAGATTTGGCGAGACCATAAAGCTTACCGTAATTTTTCTTGTAGAACATGAGGAACAATATTTGCTCGTCCTGAACAATGGTGAGTATGCTTTGACGCTGAAGGTCAATGTTTCATCTGCAAACGAAACTTACGAGAATATTCAGATACCAAGACATGATTTCAAGCAGGTAGAGAACTCTTCCTTTCTGAATGGCTGGCTTTAGCCTGGACAATTTTCTAAGATTACAAAATGAACCTAATGGGTTGCTTCTGAGTCATTGTTTTTGATTTCCCATTTTGTAATCAGATTAATATCTCGTCTAGAATTGGAGGGAGTTCGTCAATTATGATAGACGCTGGAACTGTGAAATGTAGGATTGACATAGGACGTTCAGTATGGCAAGGCTACTTTAACATGCCATCTTATACCATGTATGTGACCCCAACTAATGGGGCATACTTGCTAGGTACAACAGCTCTTCTAATAGGAGGAATAGTTATCTGCTGCAAGTTGAGGAAACAAGACCGACACGTTGATGGTGTTGCATATCAGGAACTTGAAATGGGACAACCCGAGCCTCACTCTTCCATGAAGTTGGAAATTTCCACCGAAGGGTGGAATGAGAGTTGGGACGAGGACTGGGATGACGAGGAGTCAGTGAAGTCATCGGATGGAGAGACCATAAGCATCAAACTAGCAAATGATTGATCATTGTCATAAGAGTTAACACAAAGACCAAGATAGCAGGTACCTCGTGGAATTAGTTGAGGTGTTCACACTCGTAATATTTTTTAAAAAAACAAAGATTTTTTCCATTTTGTTGAAGATGTTCATAGGAAAAAACTGAAGGTGGAGAATGCAGTTGATACATATGATACAGAAATAGGAGAGTTATATATATAATTATATACAATTTTGGGCATTTTTGTATTGTAATCTGAGCACTCAGGTTATCTAAAGAATTGGTTTACTTTTAACCTTTTTATGTCCATGTAAAAATCATTATTCGCATATTATCATTTGTTTTTCATTATTAGTTATTTTCCTTTTTTGCTTTTCTTTTTCTTTTTTTTCCACTTCTAGTATCTTCTGCTTATAGGGCTTGATTTTTTGAGACAAGGTTTTTCGAAAATAATTTTTCCATCTCTATGAGTTAGTGGTAAAGTTTGTGTACATTTTACTCTTCCCAGACCCCACTTATAGGATTCCATTGGGTATGTTGTCCATGTAAAAACCATTTTCCTCTTTTTCATATTGTTGAATGTCTGTAGTTTTTTAATCTTTCTTTTGCTCTTGTTTGCTTAAAAATTATACTTCCTCTGTCTTAATTTGTGGTATTTTTCGTTTTTCGAGAGTAAAACAGTTTAAGTTTGACCAAAAAGTTGTGCGCAAAATCTTCAAAAGTTTTAAAATGAAATTTATATATTTCTAAACTACGTAAAAAGTAGTATAAGTCACAATAATTAATAACTCAAAATATTTTAAAAATATATAAACATTTTATAATTAAAGATAGATTGGTTTGAATTTCGAAATTCAGAAAGTGCCACATAAATTAGGATAAAGTGAGTATTTAAAGAGTATTTTTGGTACATTCTATGTATCTTTAATTTAAGATCGCAAGATACAAAAATCTTTTTTTGCTTTCTTAACTTCGTGCAAGTCAAACTAGATAAACAAATTGAAACAGATGGAGGTATTTGCTGGTAGCATCATGGCCACAAATCCTTTTCCAAACCAAAGTAAGAAATAAATTAAGTACATATATGTAGCGACTTAAAAGTAGCAGGTACCCAATGAAATAGTCGACTATGACATAACCAATAACCCAAATTTTGCCTTGTTTATGCATGCAAGACTCAAACAACAACATTTTTTGAATTGGAGATATTAGTAATGTCTGTGGTGATGATGATGATGATGATGGTGTCTGTGTTCATCCCATCCAAAGCACTGCAAAAGAGGGTAACAAGCCACAAATAGGCACCTCCTGAAGATGGAAAACACAGAGGAGACTAACAAACAAGGGCAGCAACAACATGCCAAGAAAGGATCATCATATGGATTGTTGCCTTCATGGTGATGAGAGTGGTGGTGATGACCCATCTTTCTATTTCGACCTGAATAGACAAAACTAGTGATTATCTATCATTCAGTATTTTGCTCGAATTCTTAAGAAATGTTGATCGATGCGTGCTAGATCGTTCAGAAGTAAATGTAATCTTAGAGGATTTGCCATGAGGTACGACAATATTTTTGGAAAGTCTTAACAAACTTACAATTCTCATCACATAAACATTAAGATGAATATTCAGGGAAAGCATGGTGGCTGCTGATGACTCATTTTAAAGGTAAAGTTAAATAAGCAACAACATATAAAAGGCAACTCCATGTACTAGAGCTTTCACTATGCGCAAAATCCGAGAAAGGGCTCGACTACAAGGGTATATTGTACGCAGTCTTACCTTATATTTCTGCCAGAGGCTATTTACAAACAACAACATGACAGTGATATCCCATAAAGTCAGGCTTCAGGAGGATAGAATGCACGCAAACCTTACCACGACCTCATGGAGATAAAGAAGTTATTTTTGAAAGACCTTTGAAATTTATGGGCAAGGGATTTAGTACTCAAACGAAACTTACGAGAATATTCAGATACCAAGACATGATTTCAAGCAGGTAGAGAACTCTTCCTTTCTGAATGGCTGGCTTTAGCCTGGACAATTTTCTAAGATTTCCTTCATAAGATACTAGTGACGTTGCATAAACACCACCCTCTCTAAATCACACTAGTAACATCATATTGTATATGTTATTGTTGTTTATATCAAATAAAATTTGTAGAACAAATATAAAATCTGAATAAAAATTATTGAATTCTGTTGAACTGTTAGTCTATACTCTAATTCTGGCCCTCAGCCATCTTCTTCTTGGACCTAAATTTATAAAAGTAGTGATGACCCATTATTAAACAACATATCCACTGAAATCTCACAATTGGGGTTTAGCGCAGACCTTATACCTCGTAGAAGTAGAGAGGTTATTTACTGGGATCCCTCGTCTCAAACCCATAAGCAGAAAAAACTAGATACGACTGATGACCCATTATTCTTCTAGCAAAATAAAAAATGCCCACTTCCTTAAAATTCTCATGTCTGAACAAAAAATTGAATCTTTAAGGAAAAACACAGTTGGTGATGATGACGAATTTCAGCGGCGGAATCAAGATTTAAAGTTAATGAATTCAAGATTTAGTCTTTTTGAGTTATATATTAGGTATTTGCCAAACCCATTTCATACACTATCTTCCCTGACCCATCTTGTCCTTTGACCTTACTACATAAAAGTAGTGATTACCCATTATTCTAAGCAACAGTGGAATCCCACCCGTGAGGTTTGGGAAAGGTAAAATAATTCACACAAAACTTACTGTAGAAATAGAGAGAGACTGTTTTTAGACCCATTATTCTACAAGCAAAATTGGAAACCCCAATTCCTCATAATTCTCATTATTGAACAAAAAGATGAATCTTGGATCAAGAAATCAACAAAGGAGCATATAAATTGTAACATACCTTGTTATGTGATTGCAAAAATTGGGAATAACCAGTGTGTGGGGGGTAGGGGGTGGGGGGTTATCAAATGCTTAGTTGGTAGAGAAGACTCTTGAACTGGAAAAAGAGTTATAAAAAGGTGAGGATTTTTTTTTTATTTGCAAGTTGGAAGTTTGACAATTTTAATATTTATGCAATTTGGCTAGCCTGGCTTTTTCTTATCGGGTTGTTTGATACAAAAATAAATAATACAGAAATTAATAATATTAAAATTATTTTTTATCTTGGAATTAATAATCTTCTTATAGATATTATATGACTAAACCTAGTCCTATCAGACTATATTTTTCACTAAACTCCATTTAGTAAAGCCGAAGCTTCATTTCAGTTTAACCCAAATACATTACAATGTATGAATTAACTTAGAAGTTCTATATCACTAGCATGAGTTGAAGATCATCAATAGAGCATTTCAATAAGTCCATTTGGTTGCACGTCAAAGTACTAATTTTATCGGAGAGAATTGTATCAATGTTCCAACCTTTCATTTAAGTTTAAAGTATGAGTTTGAGCAAAAATTTATGTCTCATCATCCTACATACATACTGATATCTTTATTTACAGTGGCGTACGCAAAAATTTTTCTAAGCAGTGTCACCATTTAAAGGACAAGTATAATTAAAGAAAAAAATTAATAAAGCTTTTTTAAGGACCGCAAAAATTGGAGGCTCCATTAATAATGAACTTTATGAAAAAAATATTTTGCATAAATAATATAAAATTCAAATAAAATTATATATTAAAAAAATAGTCTACTATATTAAAGAAGCTTTTTTTTTAGAATAATATCGCTCCATTAAATTTAGACTAAGATCATATAATTTACATAAGTAGTAATTTAGGATCAATTAATATAGGATTGCAGATGATATAATGAATAGTTCATTGTCAATTGGTGATAGACAAATTCAAAAATTTTAAAAATAAAATATTTGTAAACTTAAAACATCAATTTAATGAATCATATATTATTTCATTGTAACAAGTAAATAGAAGAAAATAAAATTATTGTTATGAACAAATAAAAATAAAAACTTCAAAGGCATGATAAAAAATAGAATAAAACAAAAGCATTAACATGATATGGAAATTTGAGATGCCAAATGCTGATTATTGACCAATAAAAACTAAATTTATTGAAGTAACTCAAAAGTGACAAATATATAAATATAAGGAGTCAACAATAATTTTATTTTAATTTAAATATAATTCTAATTGATAAAGGATTAAAAAAATTTTACGTTTAATTTCAAATTCTATTTCTAAACCACGTTAGGGCTCAAACTCAGGACTCCAAGGGTTGTATCAAGTGCGCTAACCACACAAGCTGTGAAAATTTTGGTACAAGGAATGTCCTTTTCAAGATTTTTATCGGTTATTTTTAATTTTATATATATATGTATGTATATCTAGCAAATATTTTCGACGAAGCCGTGTCACGTGACACCCCTTTGATATACCTAGATCCGCCTTTGCTCATTTATGATTGATGCATATAGGACTTTCACGACCTCAATGTATTACTAAGCCTGGTATTAGTAATCCCTAGATATTCTAGGGATTAAATAAGACCACATATGGTGAATTAAATTATCCATGTATTAGATGTATTTGAGTTAAAGTGTGCAGCCAAACATTGGATTATATGAATTAAATCTTAATTCGTGAATTATTTTAAATAATCCATGCTACCAAACGGGCTGTAAAAGATAGTTCAACTCCAATTGGACTAAATAATCTGAGGTCGCATCAGGTGGGTATTTGACAGGTAATGGTATGAATCTAGTCGAACTCAATAATTTAAAAAGGAATAATTATAATACATATTGATTTGATCAAAATAATTATTAAAAAGAATAGTCATTCACTGTATAGGCATGTATGATCGGTGTATATTTCATGCATAGTTAAACTATATCCAGTTTTTCTGAGTGTATCATAATGTGTACGTAATCTAAATTGCGTAGTAAATATATATTTTCTATGACTTTTGGCAAACTATATTGTATATTGATGTATATTTTTTTTTATAATTTTTTGCTATTTTTATGTAAATAAAATATGATTATATTTATTGTATATATCTAAAATTATCCTTTTAAAAAATCTATATTATGAGCAAATGTTAATTTTCGAGTCTAATAATGTAAATAATCCATGTGTTCAAAAAATATCACAAACTCATAAAGTTCAAATATTGAATTGTATCTCGTATTGATTGAGTTGAAGTTGGAAAATTAAGAATTCAAAAAGTCACGTTAATTTTAACACTTGCTATTAAATATTATTCAATTTTGATATTTGCTATCGAATTTTAGCTGCCATTATTTTCAAATTATTAAAGTTTAGCCTCTTTTATATTGAAACACCCACACAATCAATTAGGAATCTTAAAGCACTGGTAGTTCTGAGTATTCCTAAATACATTCTTATTTCATGTTTGCATTTAAGAAAATTCCTTAACAAAATGACAATCCGAATACATTAATTCAGTAATTTAGATACATTAATTCCATCCTGAATACAAAATTAAAGTTTTAAATATCAGCAAGTAACATTTAAAGCATGATACATTAAACATGGAGATAATTCAAGAATCAAAACTAAAGTATCCGAATTATTAAATTAATGTAACCGGGTGAAAAGAAGGGATTTTTGAAATTTTTGAAATGGGCGAGAATAATGAAAAATATGATAAATACAGGAGTGCAATTAGGTAATTATTCCTTTAATAAAAAAGGATACAAAAAGTTGCTAATTCAGTTACCAATAGAAAAGAAAACTACAAAACTCAAAATGTTGAAACTGAATGTAATGACTCACATGAATTACAAAGAATTTGCATCCATGGTTCTATGTAAAAGAATACAGTGTCTAGACTGGGGGGGTGAAAATGATACCCACACCCCCATGATGCTTACAAAATAATTCCACAAAAATTAAAAAAAATCTAGAAACAAGCACAATTTTCAATTGTATTTCAGTTGGAACTTTTACTCACCTGATGAGGTAAAAATTTTACAGTGACTTGTGGAGTCTTCTCTCAGTGTTGAGGATTTTGATTTTGTAATTTACATTCCAGACGATGTTCGGTTTATTCTTTGGGCACCCAATTTAGGAACTGTAGGTTTGTTTCCTCGGCCTCGTGCAGCTGAAGGTCTGACTTTAGAAGTGGGTACAGGAGCTGCAATAGCTGCCCATGGGTCATTATCGTCAAGTGCTCCACCTTTTTTCACATTCAAAGGCTTTGCTGAAGGTGCCGGGGCAGATATGGCACCCCATGGGTCATCATCATCATCAACTGTTCTACTTGATCTAGTGCTTGATGGCTGTGAACTAGTTCTTGGAGCAGGAGCAGAAGCAGGTACAGATCCCCACGGGTCTTCATCTTCATTTTTGATACTTCCTCGTAAACTAGTAACTGAAGCAAATACTGTAAGAACTAGGAAACAAAAAATAATATAGAAATGAGACTGATCTATTAGCGACACAAGGCAATTGACTTCCAGTTTCTTCCTCGTTTTTTTGTCTACAGTTCTTTTACCTGTTATGGATCTTGTCGTTTTTCTTGAAGGGGAAAAGAGTTGCTAGAATTAGTGAAATGTGGGTTTCTGATGGACAATACCACTGAAAATACAATTAAGAGTTCCAGCAGTGATAGAATTTCTTTGTTTATCAGCCCTCATCTAATTTTCAATTTGCTATGTCTGTGTGGCTTTAAGCTATACTTGTAACTTAATTATGACTTTTCTGAATACAATCCAAGAGTATAAGCCTCTATAGGAACACATATTTTAAAGGTATTGTCATTACCTTGTGGTTTTGGTTGAGAGACAGGGCGTTTCTGAGCAGCTTGGATGTTCGCAAGAAAGGGAGATGGTTTTGGCTCTTCTTGGGGTTCGTTATCGTCCCAACCATCTTTATCACCGTCAAAATCTTCTACAATTTCATTTTCAAGTTCTCCCCATCCATCATTTAATGATGCGGATACTGGCACATGCTGATCTGTCATATCTGTGCTGGAACTGACATGAATTGGTGTTATACTCGAACTATCTGCAACTGTTTAAATCAGAAACCAGTATTAAGTTGGAGGTGTGTTCATCATAAGCATATAATTAATATTTGAACAAAGCAGCAAGAAAATTATCATTATCAGCCAACCACTGAAGCATATCACAAATAAATAAATTTGGTAAGCTGCATACTTGAGCTAGAATCAGGGACTGCAGAAGTAGGAGGCATGCTTGAGCTAGCTGAAGCATATGGACCCTGCTCAGAGGATTTACCACCTTTAAGGGTCAGTGAGCTCATAGCCCAACTGCAATACAAAAATAAGGCCACATTACTGAAAAATATTACAGGAAATAAAACTGTAGAAGCAAAAGGTTAAATGGCAGAGCTCCCATAACCGCGACAAGTACATGCTTCAACAGTTCTTGACAACATTCCCATACTAAAAGTTAGGAGATGGAAATATTGTTAATGCTTCACTAACACCCACTCGCCAAATTTTCAAATCATGACAAGTCAACAGAAATTTTGAGATAATTATAGTCTCGATCAGATAAAGCACAATTGGGGAATTCTATAAGGAACTGATGATAAAATGATTATGTTGCAGCTGCTTGCCCAAATGCAATGTATAGCGATTACTTTTACAATAGCAGCAAAATGACCACATAAAATGCTCAATTTTTTACATACCCTAGCAAACTTGGATTTCCAGGAGTTGATGAAGTTTCCATGCTTGTGGTGCTGGTATTGCCAGTGCTGGTCTAAGAGAGGACAACACAAAAATGAGAGTATAACATGCACTAGGGAGAGAACAAGAACACAAGTGAGAATGGTAGAACGTATCAGGGAAGGTGTGTGATGGTAGAAAAAAAAAACACCCTGATGAACAAGAATATTGATACACATGAAACTAATTTCCGTGTGTGTGAGCATTGTATATATGAAACCCAGTTGCACATTGAACTACAAATAGAAAAAGAGTGTATCTCATTCCAATATGATAGACACCACATTGTAATTGAGAACTCTTTAATTTTATATGTTTCCATATTACTCGAAATGACATGATCTTAGAAGAGTGACACATGGCATGCTGCAAACCATAAAATTGTAACATAACTTTTCGCATGTTAATATTTTTAGCTTATGTGTCAAAACTCAAAAGTATTTTTCTCATTCTAAATGACTCCGATACCAATCAAACATTGTCATATAAAGTGGACAAAGTAAATGTTTATTTCCTATCCAATACAAAAATACGCGAGTGTTGAGTATCCGAAGGCCTAAGAGATTCATGACAAGCTACTTAATTTTGAAATTAATAAGCTGAGAAGGGCCTAAGGAGCGGCAAAACTCCACTTCCAGCTCAGTTTATGAAAATATGAATTAACAAGAAGCCTGGAAAAAAAATTCACAAGAAGAAAGACACAGCTTCTTCTAACCATACCAGAATATATTCACGCCACATATTATCCCGGTTTTACGATGTTAATGGGCACAAGAAACTCTTTTTTACCTTCTCTTACCAGTTATGCCAAATAATCTGCGACTATTTTTTTGAGAAGGGTAACTAGTATTATATATCTTTAGCAGAAAGGCTGTACTACGAGCAATCATTACAGTTCAAAATAAGCAAAAGAATATGTCCTTGTTCTTCTTATAAGGACTCTATCTAACAATGACTCCAGATCATGTACAAGATCTTCTTTGCACCAAAAGTAAAACAAATGAAGGCAATTCATCTTAATATTCTGTATAGGGCTGTGGTTGTTCCTTCAAAACACCTTGTATTTCTTTACTTTCATATAGTCGGCTACTAACATTACTTTCCAGACAGATTCCCAATACCATTTAACAGACTGTTACCCAATATTATTAAGGGCTATGTAGGATGACTTCACTGTGTAATTGCCTTTACTATGCCTTTGCCATATTAATTTATCATCTTTTGTGTTGGTCCCCTTTAAACTGTTCTAAAGTTATGGAAAAGATTAGCAATGCCAGGGATCTCCCAAACCTTTCAAAAGCTCCTGAAATTAAAGATCCACCCCTGTTGGTTTCAAATCTACCCAACTGTCACATCAGGTCATAACATCAAACAATGAATATTAGGAAATAATTCTTTTAATGATTCCATGAAGGGAATAATGCCAGGTTCCTTTGTAACCGCGGTGTACAGAAAGCTTGTGCCCACCTCTTCAACTAATTTTATGAGGCAGCTGCTACCTCCCACCAGTACAGGCATCAAATAACTCGGTCCACCAAGGCTTGGACAGATGGAAGAAAAATCTAGTGCTTTTGTCACAGCAGGGATAATGCCCCAAGTTTTATGACTCAAAAAAGCAGATAATCGTTGTTCTCAAGCTCTGAAGCAGCTTGATAAAAGGCAAGTTTTTCAACTCAAAGCCAGAATTGGGACAACTAATGTGCAGATTAAAATCAAATACATTAAAATACCTTCTCATGATGCTGCTTGACTAATTGCAAAAATTGATCAACTGCTTTGAATGCTTTTGATTGAACATCACTGCTCCATTGAAAAGAAACAAGTGATGATGGAGTACATGCACAAACATAATCATAATAAGTTTTCCAACACATAACAAGTAATCTGCTCCAAACAACAAAGTATTCAGAAACTACAAACTATGCCTAGGCAACCCAAATGCATTATCTTTGATGTCATTTTGGCACAGGAAAGATTCCAAAAACATTACAAATTGCAAATATTTAGGATTGCCTGTCTTCTATCTGTAAATTGAGTTGACTTCCACACAATGACGAGCAATATGCTCCACAATATAATAAAACTTATACGTCACTAATGGCTACAAGCATGTCTTACTGAAAGATTTTACAATACAGAAATGCACATAAATCATCCAGATAGCGAAAGCCACTGACGCAAGCTCCTTTTTTTTCGATAAAGTAATCAAACTCAACTAGAAAGAGCAAAAGTGCACATGTACAAGAAGTATACCAAAATATAGAAACCTCACTAAAAAAATATGGTTTTCTATGAACAACCCCTAATCTTCTATGCCTATTGGGATCTCATGGGTGCACCAAAAACAGATAATAAATAAGAGGTTATTCCTTGAGTATATGAGATCCTTCCCTATCCTCCAACAGTTCTCCAATTTATCTTTCTATATGGTCCACATAAGTACAAGTGGAGGCTGGAGCAACAACCCATGCCCTGCGTCCTTCTTTTTCCTCTTCCAAAGCCCAGTGGCACATTACTTCTTTGGCCAAGGCAAGCTCCTTAACTGTGAATATATTAGTAATGGAAAAGCTTTTAAAACTTCTTATTTTTATAGAAGCTAAAGCAACCCCAGAAAGTGTCCCTTTGAATATTGGAGCGCAGTGGGGTTAAATGCAGCAAGATGATAGTAAGGATTCATACAGCTGAACCTTGCTAGATTCATCATAGATGTAAAGTGATCCTGGAAAGAAAATAATCTGAAAAACTAACATTAACAGATTCCGTGTGATATCACATATCCTACGTCCTAATAAGAACAAGTTTTCAAAGAACAGTAGGTGCAAGTACTTAAGAGAAGAATACCTGTCTGGATCAATGGTAAATACAACAATATTAGGCAAAATGCGGGTTGCAATCTCAGTCACGTCATAATAAGAACTGGTAGCAGACAAAGCCATGATGCCTGCCAAAATAAAATTTAACATCCATTATTACTGAACAAGGAGAAAAAAGGGAAGAGGAAGCAGAGACTGACTCAGGAATTTGGAGAAGATCAATAAAAAATCTCAGGAAAAGATTGAATCAAGAAAAGTATCATTACAACAACAATAACTACATCTGAGTCCCGAATAAGAAATTATCATTAGTTGATAAGGAAAAAAAGTTGGATACAAAGCATGTATGGTGCTACCTGCTGCTCGGGCAGGAGCAAATGTATCACGCAAGGCACGAACAGTGAGTGCATTTATTAGCACCCTTTTCCTTGTCTACAGGCAGAAAATTTCCATTAATTATCACGTCAGAAGTAAAACAAGTCTTGAGAAGGATAGGGTTTATCTTAAACTCTTTTATAAGTAAAGAGCCAATAGACATTTAAATATTATCACTTAATTAAATTCTGGAGTGGTATGATAACCAAGACGGTTTCTTACCCCCTCATTGAGGTAACCGGCAATATTTCCAAGCAATATAGTGGTGTTTGTTCTAATTGCCGGTTCTTCATCAACCTACATACACCACAAATAGAAAAGCAAAAGCTAAGGAGTAAACAAATAAGCCTAGATAAAGAGGAATGGATTCTGCAGAATGACAAATATCTGTAGCTTGAACAGATAAATCAAACACTATGAAGCAAAGAAATAATCATAGACAAGAATACAAGTTTTGCATGTACAGTTCACACCTGTAGCTTGGAGAGATATTTCAATAAAGATCCAGATATTGTGCGATGTGAGAGCTGCAATAAAATTTTGGAAATGCATTAGTTAGTATGTTTCTAGGAATTGACACTATATGGAACTACTTTTTTGAAGACAGAATAAGTAAATAGATGTGCATTCTCTCTAGCAGCTTAAGATTTTAGATGAAATGGTGCACACTTCAACAGGGCATCCCAACAGGCTGAGGTCTAGAGTTCAATTCTCATCGCCACTCATTATCAAAAAAGAATTTCCACGGCTTAGCCCATGAAAATGAATAAGGCTTGCACATGAAGAGACACGTTGAAGACATAATCAAGTAAATAAAAATACACTCTCTATAATAACTTAAGCTTTTAAATGAGATGGTCACACACTTCAACATACTCAATCACTCCGAGACATGATAACCTTACGATAACCAAAGAAACAATATGCACTATAGCATCACATGTAAATGCTAAGAATCAATACAATGCATGAACATCAGTAACCAGACTTCCAGAAGAAAAGTCAAAACATCACATACAATGGCAAGTTCTAGTTCAGGTATATAGTAAAGTGCCACAAAACAAGGTCGGTTAACCGGATATTTCTTCTCAAATGTTAGAAATAGAAGTGCACAACCTATATGCAAGATGTACACACCTTAGGAGCCAATATAAGCATAGATTTAAGCGTCAACTCCCGGAGAAAAGCAGATGTGTCAGAGAACCCAGTAGCCACATGAGCATAAACCTGATCAAAAGCTTTATCAGGCAACTATACCATCCCAGTGTTACAAAATTTTGAATCATTAAGGGTATCCCATCGAGTATAACTGTATGCTTGAAAAACTATAGCTGTAATTCATCTACTATTTTTACACCTGCTCATCAACAATTTTTGCAGATAATGACTCCCCATATTGATCAATATGCTGCAGAAGACCCACTCGAATGGACCGATCATTGGAGGCAAAAAGTTTTATGATGGTAGGTAGTACCTATTATAGATGCCCACAGTTCAAAATAAAAGTTAAGACAGAAACTAAACATCGAATAGAAGACGTGATCACTGTGCTGGACGAATAACATACTTGATCTCAGGAAAAAGCAAAACGGAAGAGCAAGAGAAGAGTTCAACCTTGACACTAAACTCATCTGTTGAAAGCCAAGAACCCATTTTCAACAAAGCCGTTAAAGCAGGAGCAGCAGCTGAGCCAAATTCTAATGCAGAAGCTAGCAAAGGAAGCAACTGCAAAGAGAAAATATTAAATTTGCTCCTGTAAGTAATTTAATTATTTTGATTAAATATTTTTATTTGCTTTATTTAATTCACTAGAATTTGTAATGGAAGAAAAAAGGATTACCTTCTTTAGCACAATTTCACGCGGAAGTTGCTCTGCTAGATTTGGAAGCTTACGGAAGAAAGTGTCTTTTTCTACACTATCCTTAAGATTAAGTATTTCCATGAATTGAATGGTCTCCACCAACTTATTTTGGAAATATTCTGCCAATGCATGATTAGCATCTTTAGTGAAGATCCGGCATGTGAATGATATATTGGACAGAGTATTAACATTATCATTTCAAGTCAGTTAAAAGAGAATAACAAGATTAAGACAAATTCAGGGTAAAGTGATGATTACAAAATCCTAGAGGAGTAAAAGCAATAAACATGCACATGAAAAATGAGTGATGGAAGCAGCATCAAATTAGTAAGAGAGACTCGAGCATTAGCTCCACATAATGAATTCTACTAGGATGAGTCAAAATGGCCTGATATGGTTAAGATAGATTAAGGTTCATAGAGGACATAAAACCATAAGAAGGTTCAGAGCATACTATTCATTATGTGCTCCAAATGAAACACTAGTTAAGTGGGCATGGAAGTTAATCTGGAAAACCAAGTCACCCCCTTCCCCCTCCCCCTCCCCCCTCACCCAAGAAAACCTCATCAGTTGAAAAATTCACATTGTCAACAGATGGCTCATGTGTCATAGAGACCAACAGATCTCCTTCTTCATTGAACAACAGTCACAGGCATATGCAACATGTTCATCTTAGTTTTTGGGCTAAAATGGGTTATGCCAGATAGCAGGGAGAATTAAAGATGTTGGAGCTCATGGAAGGTCGGAAAATCAATCAGGAAAGTGTGGAAGATGATCGCTGCTTGCATTTTTGGCATCTGGACGAGAAACAATAGATGCTTTGAAGTTACCTCTTCCCCAAGCTATATTCTTAAGGCTAGCAATTTGACAACTCTCTGTAGCAATTTTTCCTCTGTCGATTTCCCTGAAGCTTTTTTAGAATTTGTAAGCTCCTTAACATTAGATTAGTCTTTTGTTGATAGAGCTAACAACGACTTTTACTTTTCTATGCTCTGTAAATTTTGCATCTCATTGATGCCTTCTATGAAATCCATTATCTTTGAAAAAACACTAACAAGGTTCAGGGAACTTGGAAATGTATGATATAGACATCTATATATATGTATAACAGGAATGTCTATGTTGCAATTCTACTTTCATTTAGTTATACCAAAAGGCTACCATTTGATTTTATCCTGATTGACCAACCAAAAGGTGCATCAATACAAAATTGATAAACTAGCATGCAGCCAGATATAAGATATAGTTATAGAAGGCAAAGCTTTTGCCTTTGTGAGGGGGTAAGGATACTAAATTAGACTACAAAAGATGACAAAAAAGAAATACAGAAAATCGACATGATTATCTTCAGTGAAGTAGATACCAATTGGAGTTAAGACTATCATAACTGGCGTGTTATAGAACTTCACAATCATTATTTAGTATGAACATATCACAACACATAAAACTGGTGCAAAAGAAGCAACAACGACCTATTGTTCATAGGTTATAACTGAGGAAGAAGAAAGTCGCGAAATAGATCAGCTTTGAAAAGCTTTATCTGAATCATCCATGATGTCTAATGCTTAGCTATTTGTGGAGAATAAAACCCACTTCAGCATCGAGCCTTGGATTCGAAACATCGACTACAGGCAGATGGTGACATAACACATTTCAAACATATATTTAGCTCACATCTGCGACTAGAAGACTAGAACTTATTGAGAAAATTACCTCACATCACTAAATTTCGAAACAGCAGTAACACAGTAGAACAGGAGAAAAGTAAGCCATATGACATAAGTTGCTTGGACAGCTTGAGAAGAACTTAACTAATGGACAAATGATAAAATTGAACAAAAAACATTACCACTATTTTCAAGAAGCTTTGATGAATTCAACCTGCGAGGGGGCATAGAGCTCAAGAGACGCTGATAATCTGGAAGTAGAGACTGTGAGACAGGAAAATAAGCCAGTTGCAAATGAAATGAATTTTCAAATCCACCAGAAGATAAAGAAGAGTTTAATCAAACAGGTTATTAAGAGAAGCAAATAAATTGGTGAATGTTGCAGCATACCTTTGGAATAGAAGCAGTATTGCACAGGTCCTCTGTTTTGCTCAACTTGGTGCCAGAAAACAGTTCATAGATAAGACAGCCTAGTAATTCCCAGCATCAAAACATTAGTTTGCAGTGAAAAAGAACATTTAAGAACTCTGAGTGTTTGATAGATTAGGGAAAAGCTCTCCAGCCATTTTGCATCCAGAAAAAGGTGATTCCATAATAAATACTCAAGCATTACAACAATGATAATATCTAAGAGAAAAGGTGCAGAAAAGCAATCTTTTCATTAGCAGGGGAAATGTTGAACGTTAAAGCATTTTGATTTTTTCTTTAATGTTCTTAGTGACATGGTAAGATTCCACTATTGTTATAGTGAAACCTCGGAAAAGAGAGAGCCAAACTTCTTAGTCTTTTTTTTTTTTTTAAATTAGTAATGTTAGCCAAACTTCTTAGTCTTACCATTATATTACCATAGAAACTAAAACTAAACCAATTTTTAAAAAAACAGTTACACAGGAAAGACCTACCCAAACCCCAAGAATCTATAGCCCAAGGTGGAGACTTTCTGATAGTTGTCCAGTCAGACTTCGCCAATTCCTTTGATTTGTATTGTGCACCAATAAGCCAATCATATTGCTACACACAAATAAAGGCAAACAAACCATTAAACTGTATAGTTGCGTGACAAAGGAAAAATGAAAAACAACAGTAAAGCATGAGATACTGGAGAATGGCATCAACAATCAACCAACTGCATCTTAATACCAAATCAGCTGGGCTAAGACTATTTGAATCCTCTAAAGAAAAATAAAGATGTTCAGCTAAAAAGGGATATAAAAAATAGTTCAAGGATAATTAGTTTGCGGTGTGCCTTAAAAAACAGAAAGTAGGTTTCCATTTTTTCTATCTTTTCTTTAAGTGCCATCTATAGTGATCCATTGAAAATTCTGTAGTTGCCCATCCTGTTGTTCACAGTTAAAGATGAGGTTTGCTACGGTATAAAAGTGAAAAGAAATGATGCCAGTGAGTTAACTTTGAATCATAGTTTACCAGCATTGGTCCAACAGCAGATTCATTGTGTCCGTCAAACTCAGAAAGAACATCAAAGGCGTGCAATTTCCAGTCCAGAGTTTGCGTGACTACAACACTAGCCAGACAAACATTTCCATGAACCTGCAGTAGTAAAAATGCAACACAAAATAATCCATCAAATATTCCAGTGATACAGTAAAGTTTGCAAGCAGAAGATTGAATGACCTCAAACATACCAGTACAAAAGAAGTAATAGATACATCCAAGATACACTATAGTTTCTCCTAAATGTCAAAATGATCACATCAAGGTCAACTCTAGTTTAATAGCTAGTAGAGGGAAGCTTTCACCACAGATGAAAGAAAAATGTTTCAGGCTTTAAAGGTATACGCTTCGTGATATGCTTGGCCCAGCTCAGCATTTAGATTCATCAAGGAATGTATTATTCATTAGAAGCATCAATAAGCAAATCTACAACAAGACATTTTATTTTTATCCTTATAGTAGCTTTAATAGATGACTCGGTCAAAATGGGGAACAAATGAAATTTAATCAAAAGCATACTTACAAGTTTGCAGTCGTTATTTAAGAAGCTCACAGCTTTGGCTATTCGATGCAATCCCCAGGCATAATACTCGTCCCTGCCACCATCAAATGAGGTGTAAAATACTATAGTTCTCAAAACTATACGGCAGGCTTCAGAGTGAGGACACTTGAGTAATATCTAGATACACCAAGGAATTGCCAAGATTGAGAAGGCATGCCCAATAAATTAATCTGATAGAGACAGAATGACATTTTTTGCGAGTTTCAAATATTTTATTAGTCATGCCTCTTAGTATCTTGTATCTCCTTGCATTAGACTACTTTGCCATGGCCTCAGACCAATTACCTCCCCTACCCATACTACATAATTCTCAAATAAGAATAGTAAATAACCGGCTGTTTTTTGGGGAAGGGGCTAGTTCTTATGGTGTAAGTTGATGGAAGGGAATTGTGAAGGTTTTTTTGTAAAAATATATTATGATGGGTAGAGAGAGATTCTCTAGATGTATTGCTGGGTAAAACATCACATGAGGATGAGATTCAGGAAGGTATTTGATTATTTGAGAAGACACAATCAAAGGGCTATGTACAATATAAGCCTTAAGAAGGATATCAAAGATTAGGAATAGATGAGGTTGAGGATTTCTTTCAGAAAATGCATGATGGAGAGCAGGGCATGGGCAAGTGGGGAGAGAGATATAAGATGATATAGATGGGGGTGGGAGTAAAGTATTTTAGTACTAAATCTTACAACATGAACCATTCGTTTGCTGCAAGAAATGTAATCCTAGTCCAAGAGGAGAACCAACAACTTCTATTCAGCCAAACATCATTAGACACCAGTGTCAAGTACCGGAAACACTTCGTTCTTCAGAATTTCTTTTTTATTTATTAGAGAAGGTAATTTGTATTATAACAACAGCACTAAGTGTTGATATGTGTACATGAGTGCAAAATTTAAAGAAGAATCCTTTTCTACTCTTGTAAGGATTTTAAGAGGCAGAGTATTGATTCAGCTTGTTTACAAAATACTTCCTGGCACCAAAAAGGTAAAAATAAAACAAAAGTTTACAATTAGACTTGAAATGTTGTATGGAGTTTGCTTTGTCTTCATAACATCTAGCATTCCTCTCATTCCCTATGATCCTCCAGATGCAAGCAGGCATTGTGTTCCAACATAAAGTCTTTTTCTCCTCTTTCTATTTCTATTCCAACGCTGATTTGTGGTTCTTCACATTACCCATTTTAAGCCTAAAATGTTCATACCTTTTTTATAACCAAGAATTTCCCAGTAGCCAGCTGACTGATGGTTCTAAACTTGGTGGATAATGACCCGCCCCCACTTTTCTCCACCTAAATACCAAGCTTTTCAATCCAGCAGAGTTTGAGCTCGCGACATGTGTTTAACCCACACATCATATGCTGCACTCTTACCACTAGACCGAAGCCTTAGGGGCATATCGGAAATGAAATTGTTGCCTTATAATCAACTATAAATATCAAATTCAGGAAAACGAATATAAAAGCACATTAGTTTCAGGTTGAAACTCTTGAAGCTTATTGAGATACTATTGGCAGTAAAGTTGAAGATAATGCTATTTTTGATACAATAAGTGCTCAAAAATCAACTCATGCTACAATTATGATAATTCAGGTAGTTATGTAATCAGTCTTAGGGATAGAAAGGTAAGAAGTTAATGAACAACTGTAAATTCATACCTCTGGGTACCTTTTAATCCTAATTCCTTAAGCTTCTCAGAGAGTGGCATAACAGGTTCAGTAACAACATAGATGGTAACTTTGGCAGTAGAACCATCAAAATTTTCAGTTTCAGTGCTGTGAAGAAACGACAAAATATTTGGATGCCTAACCTGAAAATAAAAGGAGAAGAAATTAGCATCAAGGAGTCCAACAATTAGAAATGAACCACGTCCATAAGCTAAAAAAATGAGAAGTGCTACTCTGATTGTGAGTTAGAGAGAAGTTCCAATGAACTCATAATTTATAAACAATAGTTAGCTTACTGTACGAAGTCTCTTGACTCCATTCCGGCCAGCAGCTAGATGTCCATCATTTGTGTTACTTCCTGAGAGAGCAAATACTGACACAGGAGTCCCATCATCCTGTTTAAAGAGAGAACCAAAAATGAATTGCTTAACATAAAGCAACAAATTTGCATACAGGAAAACTAAAAATTAGGCCAAAATAGCATATAGCTAGAGCTAAGCATGAAGCGAGGCTCAAAACGTGTTGAGCGTTTTCTCTCACTTAACGTGTGCTTCAGTATCGTCATCAAGGCTCCAATACATAGTTTTCCTTCCTAAACTATTGATATTTCAATTTATAATTTTAAAAAAAATCAAATTCTTTGTTCATATATTGAAAATAACCAAAACAAATCGAAAAATTATATATATAAATTTTATAATCATTTAGACAATATTCATAAATAATATTAAATATTTTGTTAGATTTTAATTAACATAAATCTTTAACTTTATCATTTATATTTGAAAATTATCTTGTCAGTGTTTTTGGTATACAATTTTCTTGTACTCCCTCCGTCGAATAGTTATTTGATTGTTGAGCTTGGGATTTTTTTTCCTATAAAGATTTGATCTTTGGTGTATAATGACTCTAGTATTGCATAACTAAATCACTTTGTTCGTCCAATAATAACCCTAGTACTATTGGTTAATTAAATCCACAACAGTTTTCTATGGATTGTTCATGTAGTAGGCGTATGTGTCTATAGAAATGGGTATGCCTTCAACAAACTTATTACTTTCAAACCAAAAAAACAAACCAAATTGAACCAAACCAACGGTTTTTTTTTTTTTTTTAGAATTAAAAAAAAAAAACCCGACTAATTGGTTTGTTATGATTTTAACCAAAAATCGATCCAAACCGAACCATGAACACCCCTACATACAACTATCATATAAGGAAAAATGCACAATTTGATCGGTGGCAATGGAAGTTCGTCTGGAAGATTAAGCCCCTTACAAAATCTTACGTTTTTCTTGGATTGTAGCAAGAGAAGCATGTCTCGTTCAGGAAAACTTAAGAAGAGGATTTTCATCTATGCTCTAAATGTTGTATGTGTGGTGCAGCAAGAGAAGACAATAGCCATCTGTTTCTACATTGTCCTATAATAGGACAGTTGTGGCAACTTTTTTTGGACTTGGTAGGACTTAGATGGTCTATGCCAACAACAAGATGTGACTTATTTAAGTGTTGAAACTATAATAATGGTGCAGTGAGACAAAAGAAGTGTTGGACCATCATTATAGTTCCAACACTTAAAAAAATCACAGCTTGTATATGGTGGACAATATGGAACGAGAGGAACTATAGAATTTTTGAAGACAAGCACTTTTGTGCAGAAAGTCAAGATGAATTGTCATTTTGTTTCATTTTTGGTGTAAAGAAACATATGTAGAGGAGACCGAATCACTAGTTGATATGCTAGGTTCCTCGTGAAGCAGTAGTCCAAACTCCTAAGCATGGTTGGATTCTTGTAATTGTAGACAGCACTGTTATGGTGCAGATCTAACATATATGCATGTTATCAGTTTCAAATAAAAGTGAAATGGGCCATAAGGAAATCAAGGAATTGTGAATCTTTGTACCCAGAAGTGCTTCATCTAAGTATGAACTCTGCATCTTTTATATGACACACCTAGCAGCAGGCCTAGCTAAGTCTAGGAAGTGTCCTACTGCAATTTTACATTTGTGCTTGAAGTTGTGCATCGTTCTGACCTGGATAGTTTCGCTTTCTTTAAATTGATTCCCACAAACTGCTAGGAACCAGAGTAGTCACTCAGGTATGTTAACTGAGATTCATTTTCATAAAGAAAATACTGAAAAATCATTTGCAAATAGTAAGTGCGAGACTTGTTGCAATCCTGCCAATCACCGGTTGTGAAAACCTTCAAACAGTGTTCTGCTACAACTCTATCAATCATTCTGCTCAGTACTTTCATCACCAAGATGTAGTATATGAGAATCATGTCACCCTGCATCAATCCTTTGGAACTACCAAAGAAGCCAGAATGACTCTCACTATCCACCAATCCCCAACACCTATCTTCAGTATTACAAAACGTAAACCTTTTCTAAGCTCACATGATACCATAAGCTCTTTCAATGTCCAGAATTGTAGCATTGACCTCAAAATATGTCTTTGTTCCCCGGTTGCGTTCTGAGGGGTTGACACAATCTCATTTAGACATTTAGTACCTTCTTTTGTATATGACAAAGCACCTCAAAAATTATAATGGTGATTCTTTCACTGGAATAATGATCACTATTCTATGTGACTAATGGGTCCTAATCACTTTTTGATTTTAAGTAACAGGTCTTAGTCATTGATATTTGCTACTCTATCCTTCTTCGGAATGACTGTGATAAAGCACAAATTGACACTCTTTTCAAACTCTACATTCCTGGAACGATAGAATCACTTCTACGGACTATTGTGCTGAAGTGACTGTTGAGAAAATATAGAACAATCAAACTTCCATGTACTACCCAGAAGATTGCTTACAATGTGAAATGTAAGTCCCACTGCCTTAAAAGTCCTCATCACACGATCTAATATTTTACTTTTTTTGATAAACAAGGTGTCCAGGACAACTTGCACGTATCTTGACTAGTTCCACGAGATAATATTGCATGCCACCTCATATCAGCACAACAATAGGTACCTGGTAACTATGTAGTATGTACATCACGGTTAAGATGAATAGAAAAAAATCACCTAGTGTTTCTGTTTTTTGCTTAGAATTGAGATTTGAACCTAAGACCTCATGGTTATCAATCAACTTTGTTAACCACTAGATTACAACATTTGAGTCACACGATCTAATATTTTTAGACTTTTTGATAACTATGGTGTCTGAGTAGCTTATGTGCACCTTGACTAATTCTACGGGATACCATTACATGTCAATTCCGACCAGCTATAATAAGTATCTGGTAATTTTGTCCACCAAGACTAAGACAAATGGAAATAGATCACCTATTGTTTGTTTTTGCTATGATTTGAACCACAAACCTCAGTTCTCAATCTACTTCATGGACCACTAGGCCACACCCCTTTAAAGATACTATCAACAATAAGCACAGCTGAGACAATTACCAGAATTGTTATGCTAAATTCCCAATCCAAAGCAACAAGCACACATTTTTGGCTTTAGAATACTTTCTTCTTTTTCTTTTTCAATTTCTATGGACTGCATAAATCTTATCTTCCAGCTCAGAGGAAAATAATCTCTTTTGGCAGCTCAATCCTCATGATAATAATTATGTTAATTCTGCCTAAAAATCTCTTCACGTGATCAAGGGGGCTCCCTTTTTCAGTAGATGCGATTAGGATGAAAGGTACTGTTGAGAAGATATTCCGGAAAATTCTAGAATTCAACTTAAACTTGTATTTCGGAATCTTCAGGAATATGAAAAAACAGCAAAAAGTTGTCTTCACTCTTCTTTTTAACTTCAAAATACTCCCAGAAAATAAAAAAAACAACTCCAATTTGTATACATATCAAATGCGCTGCACACCAACTACACAATATATAGTAGGAAATTAAAAAGAAAAATAGGAATGCTAGCAATTTTTAAGCTCGGAGCATAAAGGAGATCACAACTACAAAATCAAAAACAACTCCAATTTGTATTCATCTCAAATGTCCTGCGCATGAACTACACAATATATCGTAGGAAATTAAAAAAATAGAAATGCTAGTAATATTTAAGCTCGGAGCATAAAGGAGATCAAAACTACACAAAAATCATATTTGTTTGAGTGTATAAACAGAGAAAAAACGAAGAGAACCTTGGAGGTACCACGATAATGAACCCAAGAGCCCCAAGAAGATGAATAAGGTTCGCCGATATTGTATGGCAGATCTTTGAGGCCAGTTCCAGATCCGCTGACGACGCCTTTTAAGAAATTCAGCATCGTTAAAATCTCACCGATATCCGATCGCCGGCGAACAGACGGGACCGGAAACCGGCGAACAGACGGGACCGGAAAAGCACGAGGAGGATTGATCTGCTTCGGAAGGAAATTGTAGTGCTGCAGTGATTGATGAATAGTTAGCAGATTATTTAAATGATATTTAGTTCTTATATGCAAAAATTTAATATAGTATACTATAAAAATTAGGAAAATTAAAATGAAAATGGAAATAATATTTATAAATTCTCGTGACACTTTTCAAATTTTGAGATCTAAATAAGTTTATTTTTTAACATAAATTTTTTCATATATCTTTACAAATTTTAATTTATTAATTACCATAACTTCTAGTATTTTTTATATAGTTTACAAATATATTAATTTTATTTTAAAAAGATTAAAGATTTCACGTATAAAAATCTGATTAAACTTAAAATATTTGACTTTGAAAAAATGAGAAAATGCCATATAAATTGAGATAGAAGGAGTAATACTTATTCATTGAAAATTATGTGTTGAAATATCAAAATACATTATTAATTTTTTAGACGTGATATTAAAATTTGTTGAGGATTAAATTTCAAAAAATCACGCTATTATAAATGTAGTTATTGTTGTTATAGATAAAATTCTATTTTATGATGTAAATTTAGTTTGTATTATAAAAAAAAAAAGATTGTTGTTATATGAGATTTTGAAACAATTACTAATAGTTCAGTTGGTGTCAGGTATAAAATATGAGAACGCTAAATAAAATGCAGGATTGTATTGGTAATTCTTAGACTATTTATTCCACTATTAATATCTTAGTGATGCAATAAGTCATGACATGTACATAGTGGAATAATTTATCTTGAGATAGAAATAAATTATTTCC